>ML783352.1:320026-336653 GCA_009831015.1 Picea engelmannii | reverse complement strand
TTGACATCCCTTCCTGAAACTCTTCTTTAATTTCATAGATGAAATCTCTCTAACAACTACAGATCTTGGAATGCCTTAAATCTTAGCTTGCTTCCCTTCTTCATCAAGACACGTGATTGTCTTGTTGTAATAATCTAGGACAACTTGGTGTTTTTCCAACCAATCCATGCCAATTAGAAAGTCATATGAACCCAATGGTATGGTGTTTACATATACCTTCGTACTAATCCCATTCATGTCTATTAAACAATATTTAACCAACTCATTGATCTTTCTCTTAGCTCCCGTGGCTAATTGAACTAGCCAAAATTTCTTATGCTTACTCCTTTGCAAGTGAAATATTTCAACAATGTTAGCATTTATGTAACTATAGCTAGCTCCAAAATCAATCAAAATTGCCATGGACCGGTTATCAATCTTCCCTTCCACTTCGATCACAGGGGGATTGATATTCTGCTTGCTTGTTGTCCAAGGCTGCATAAATCATTGACATTTTTACTCTCATGTCTTCCACTATTTCAGCCTATTGAATGTTGTGGAAAGTCCTCATTCTTTCTCCTTTGTGAGGGAATTCCCTATATAAGTGATTTCCCTCACATCCCCAACATTGTATAGGTTGTTGCCTTGACCTTTTCTCAAATGAATCTTCATTCTTGTGCTCATTTTGGGATGAATGACCTTTCTGATTTGCTTGGGAGTTGTTCCTGAAAAATGGTGGCTTAAAACCTTTCTTCCTTTGATCATTTTCCCCTTTCATCTTGTCAATCCAAGCCTTTTGGAAAACTATCCTTCCTTTGCTTTGCTAATCAAGATGTCTTTCTCTCCTTATGGTTTCCTCCAAGGTCTTGGGGTTATCATATTGAATCTTGTCACTGTAGAAGGAGGGTAACCCACTTAGGAACCTTTGTATTTTGACCTTATCATCCTTGATGAAGTCAACATACTTTAACAATTCAAAGAACCAATTCTCACATTCCTCCATTATCATGGTTCCCAACTTGAGTTCAAAGAACTCTGTCATATTTATTTCATAGTAATTCTCGGAAAAATATTTCTCTTTCAAATATCCTTTGAACTACCTCCATGATATCCTCTTCTCATCAAGGTTCTTCTCTTTCTTAAGTTGATCCCACCACATGGTTGTCTTTCCTTGCAAGTGGCAGGTCACAATTCTAGATTTTACCCAGGAGGGGTAATCATGTAGCTGGAAATATTTCTTCATTTCCAACATCCATGCCTTTGCTTCTTCTCCTTTTATGTGCTCCCATTGAAAGTTGGTTAGCTTAATCTTCCTGAGCTCACCTTGCAATATGTCTTCTTCAGACCTCCTCCTTTGCCTCTGAATAGGAGACACACTTGGGTTGTTCCCTGGCCCTGAACTTGCATGAGTCCTTCTAGTGGAATGATTTGGAGAATGATGGCGCTTGCTCATGCTCCTTGATTTCCTATCTTTTCCTGGATCATCCCTTTTGCTATGGGATCTTGATGTTGACACTTTTCTAACACTAGTTGTCTGCTTAGTGTCAGAGTCCTTGTTAACTTGCTTATGCAACATGTTTAAGCTATGAAGTATCTCTTCCGCGGCCTTCATAATCCTTTCATTATAAGCTCCATAGCGCTGCACTTCCCTATGTAGGATTCTCATAGTGACAGGCTCTTGCCTATCTCTTCTTCCATTTGAATCTATATCATCATTTCCCATGCTGACATGCAAACCTATGACCTCTTCCTCATGGTTGTAAGATCATTGAGCATCTTCCATAACTCCAGTCCCCATATAAGAACTAAATTTGCTTCTTGTACCTCTGATTATACAAGAAATGTGCATGAAATAATTACTGTTAGAAACATGCATAACATAAAACATTATGTAACGCTCCCCCGACCGTCATCCAACCCACTGGCCGGGAAGACGCTACTTTGCGGAACAACTTCATTTTATGCTTAATTAATAACATGCATTTAAAATAGGTTAAACACATTTAAACTCAGGGTCAGCACAAAATTACTGTTGACATAAATAATCCATGGAATTAACATTAATTCATATACATAGCAGAATGCATGATAACTATAAATACATAGACATGCAAAAAAAATAATTAAAACATCGTCTGGTACTTATCTTTGAAATGGTGGTAATTCCACCAACCACATGCAGGCCTTCCACGAACCTCACAGCCTTAGACCACGCTGCTCATCCAGTTTAGCAGTGGGTCACCCCTGAGCTGGGACTAAGCTCCACCCCAAGGCAAGGAATCCTAGGCTAGGCTGAGGTTACAGGGAAAACAACATAGAACAACTGGAAGGATTCTTCCCAGGATGTCATCTTACCCCCACTACTCCCAACTCTCATTCCCCACATGCCTGTTCTGCCTGAGAGTATACACCTTCAAAAGCACATTCCATCGGTGCTACACCTCCCTTTCTGGGTCTTGAAAGTAGGCCGGATCAGGAAGTCTCAGAGGCTGAAGTTGGTGCTGGACACTCTCTGGAAGAAACCACTTCCCAACAAACTCTCTCGCGTGGAAAGAGTTGCTCACAGACCTGACAACCTGCCTCTTCCAACAACAATCACCTCCCTCACCTGGAGAGAGGTTACACACAAGCTTGGCATGGACTTACACTGGCCAGCAAGCCATGTGCAGTCCAGCACTGCGTGGCCACAACAACCAACTGGGAAAACAGACACAGGCTTCCCAAACAGGCTTTGTAATCACGGGATAGACTCACGGTTTTAGTTTCGGGATTGCACCAAGGGTACATAGATTCCATGCACAGGATCAAATTGTTCAGACAGAGGACTTACCGGCTATATCTAAATTCAACACAGTCCTTTTTGGCTTTCAGGGAATGCACCAGGGTATTCTTCAGAGGTCAGACGAGACTCACGTTCAGACGGTCGGGTAGAATGGAGGCGAAACCCCCATCATGACTCAACTCAACAGTTTTATCTGCATGTGCTTGGGTTGACACTTGTCACCCATGAAGCTGCATGCTTCCATCAGCATGCGTTCCTTCCACCATTTGGAAGTCACATGTCAATCCAAAAGAACTTAGGGTAAAAACATAATATTCACATGTCTTTCGGAATAATATTAAAATATTATTCCCCAAGCACTTAAGTATCTAGGCTCAACACTTAGCCCCCTTTTCCCACCTTCCAGCCCCTAATCCCTTGCCCACTCTATGGAAGCTTAGTCCCCCATCACTCATTCATCGTGGTCAGTCTGCATGCGACGGTGTTTGTATTTTTTTTATTAATGTTCTGCATTGATACATGTACAAAATCAGGCTCTTGGCCTTCAACCCTTAGGCTGTCTGGCCTAACAATCACATAAGCCCACCATCTTATATATACTTGACTCACCATCCTATAAAACATATTTACAATTCATTTCACAAGTATGATTTACAACAGGGCTCGGCCTTGGGGACATTACAATCCCCCTCCCTTATTTTTTCACTGTCCTCAGTGCAACTTTCACACTGCATCTGCAATCTTTTCAAAATTTTCAAAAAGATGTGGGTACTCTGCCTGCATAACATCTTCATGCTCGCATGTCGCGTCCTTAGGACCGTACCAAGTCCACTGGACCTTTACAAGCCCTATAGCTCGTTTCCGGAGCTGATTATTTTTCCTGTCCAATATGCGCACAGGATGCACTTGCATGACACCTTCCGGTTCCACTTGAACCACATTCCATTCAATAACATGATTAGCATCAGGTATATATTTCTTAAGCAATGAAACATGAAACACATTATGTACAGTCATAGATGCAGGTAATGCATGCATGTATGCAACTAGCCCAATCGTTTCTAGGATTTCAAATGGCCCACAAAATCTTGCTGCCAACTTGACGCAACTTCCTAGCTTCAGGGAACTCCTGTTAGTTTTCACATTCAGGAAAACATGATCACCCACTTTGAATTCTCGGTGGGTTCTGTTCTTATCAGCATAACTTTTCTTCTTGTCCTAGGCAGCTTTCAAATTCTGTTTAATTTTTATCATTTGATCCTCCATCTCCTTTAGCAACTCTAGCCCAACTACTTCTCTGTCAGCTGGATTATCCCAGCTCACTGGAGTGCTGCACTTTCTTCCATAAAGTGCTTCAAATGGTCTCATCTTCAATGATGCATGATACCCATTATTGTAGGTGAATTCTACCAAATGCAGGTAGTCTTCCCATCTTGTTGGTTTGTCCATCACATACATTCTTAGCATGTCCTCTATTACTCTGTTCACCCTCTCTGTCTGTCCATCAGACTCAGGATGATACACTATACTAAAATTAAGATTCGTTCTGAATCCTTTGAACAATCCTTTGCAAAAATTCGAGGTGAATTTCAGGTCCCTATCAGACACAATCGTTTTAGGAATTCCATGCAAGCATGCCACTTCTTTTAAGAAGATGTCAACAACATCTGCTGCCTTGTGAGTGGTTTTCAGTGGAATAAAATGGGCAGATTTTGTAAGCTTGTCTACCACCACCATGATCGAATCGTGCTGCTTGCTCATTCTAGGAAATCCTGTAATAAAATCCATGGTCACCACTTCCCACTTCCATTCCAGAATGGGTAAAGGCTGCAACAACCCTGCTGGGTGCCTATGCTCAGCCTTAACTTTCTGGCATTCCATACATCTGGCGATGTATTCAACGATCTCTCTCTTCATACCCGGCCAAAAGTAATGGCTTTTGACTGCTGCCACAATCTTCTAATATCCAGGGTGTCCAGCATACGTCACATTATGCATTTCTTTTAGAATTGCAAGTTTCAATTCCTGGACATTGGGTATATACACTCTGTCTTTATACAGAAGTAATCCATCAGCTTCCAAGGTGTAACTTTCCCTTTTCTATGGCCTTTCACTCTACTGTAGCTTTGCTACCAAATCTCTGTACTGCAAATCTACATTTGCAGCTTCCAAAATTCTATCCTTAATATCAGTCCTGTACATGCTAATGGTTGTAGCATGTAAGTCATGCACTTTTTTGCTGAGTGCATCAGCCACCTTGTTTTCCTTCCCCTTGATATGCTTGATATCAAAGTCGTATTCGCACAAAAACTCTAGCCACCTACTTTGTCTAGCGTTTAAAGTCGGCTGATCAAAAAAATATTTCAAACCATTGTGGTCTGTTCTCAATTCAAATATCCTTCCCATGAGGTAATGTCTCCATTTCCTCGGAGCATGGACGATTGCTGTCAGCTCCAAATCGTGAGTGGCATAATTCTTTTCATTCTCTTTCAGCTTCCTGGACTCATAACAGATTACAAATCCATCTTGGCTGAGAACTCCTCCCAACCCTTCCATACACGCATCTGTGCACACCACAAAATCCATATTTGGATCTGCAATCCTTAAGATTGGAGCACTGGTTAATAGCTGCTTCAATCGCTGGACACTCTTCTAACACTCTTCAGTCCACTGAAACTTTTTCTCCTTCCTTTGCAAGGAGGTGATAGGGTGAGCTATCCTTGAGAACCCTATTATAAACCTTTTGTAGTATCCCACCAGACCCATAAAGGATATAAATTCTGCCACATTCCTTGGCACTGACCATACTTGGATGGCCTCAACCTTCTTAGGATCCACGACCATCCCTTCCTCTGAAATAATGTGCCCCAAGTAATGGATCTGCCTTTGATAAAATGAGCATTTGCTCAATTTGGCATACAATTGGTGTCCTCTCAACACTTGCAGCACCAGTATCAGGTGTTGTTCATGCTCTTCCTCTGACTTGGAATACACCAAGATGTCATCCAAGAAGACTATGACAAACTTGTCTAAATAGTCCTTGAATACACCATTCATCAAGCACATAAAAACATCAGGTGTGTTTGACAGTCCAAACGGCACCACTGTGAACTCGTAATGATTGTACCTTGTTCTAAAGGTGGTCTTCCTGATGTCCTCATCCTTTATTCTCACCCGGTGATATCCTGATCGGAGATCTATCTTTGAAAATATTTTCGCACCCTTCAACTGGTCGAAAAGATCATCGATCCTCGGCAGAGGATACTTGTTCTTGACAGTTACCTTATTCAACTGCCGGAAATCAATGCACAGCCTCAACATCTCATCCTTCTTCTTCACGAAAAGGACCGGGGCACCCCAAGGTGACATGCTGGGGCGAATGTACCCCTTCTTCAAAATCTCTTCAAGCTGCAATTGCAACTCTTTCAGCTCTGGCGTACTCATTCTATAAGGAGCTTTCGACACTGGAGCTGCTCCAGGCATCAAATTTATAGAAAAAACGATGTCTCTCTTCAGAGGTAGTCCAGGTACCTCCTGAAATACGTCCTTGAACTCTGTGAGTACCTCATGGTCTTCAATCTTTGAGACTTCATCTCTGGATGCTTCCTCCACACGAACTGCAAATAATTGACAACCTTTCCTGTAACACTTCTTCAGCTGCATGGTCGAGATTTCTCTAACAGCCACAGCTCTGGGAATTCCTTGGGTTGTTTTCTGATTTCCCTCTTCATCTAGGCATGTAAACCTCTTGTTACGACAGTCCAGAAGGGCATGGTGCTGGTCCAACCAGTCCATTCCAATTAAATAGTCATAAGATCCTAAAGGCATAATATTCAATTCAGCCTTTGTGCTCAGTTCTTTCATGTCCACAGGACATGACTTCACCAACTCAACGATTTTCCTCTTCGTTCCTGTAGCCAACTGCACTAACCAAGACCTTTCATGTTTTCTTCTTGATAAGTACAAACTTTCCACCACCCTAGGATCTACATAACTATGGCTAGCCCCTGAATCGATTAAAATAATAAATGGTCGATTGTTAATCATACCTTCCACTTCAATCATGTGCGATTGAAATTCAGCTTGTTTGTTGTCCAGGGCTGCATAGATCCTTGGCATTCTACTACCCATGTCCTCCATTATTTCAGCTTGTTGAACAGTATGGATAGCTCTTGCTTTGCCATTTTTATGGGGACAATCCCTGTACTTGTGGTTCCCTTTACAGCCCCAACACCGAATGGGCGTCTATCTCTGCCTTTGTTCCCCCACTTCAGCCATTCTCGGCTCTCTAAACGATGGATGTCCTTGAGGATTATTTATGAAAAAGGGAGGTTTGTTTCCCTTCTGCCTCTGTTCCTTCTTAAACTTCCTCTGGTCATCCCAAGCCTTCCGAAAGGTAGGTTTTTCTCTCTACTGTTCATACAAGCATTTTCCCCTTCTTATTGTTTCTTCCATAGTCTTGGGATCATCATACTAAATCTTGTCACCAATGGCAGGTGATAGTCCACTCAGATACCTCTGAATTTTGACGGCCTCATCTTTGATGAACGGAACATACTTCAATAGTTCCAAAAAACTTCGTTCGTATTCATCAATGGTCATGTTGCCTAGCTTGAGTTCGAAGAACTCCTTCATATTTCTGTCATAGTATCTTTTAGTCAGGTGTTTCTTCTTGAAATACCTCTTGAACTCCTTCCAAGTGATATCTTTCTCACTAATGTGCTGCACCTGCACAAACTGATCCCACCACATGGATGTTTTTCCTTTCAATTGATACATCACAATTCTTCATTTTGCATGAGAGGAATAATTCCGCAGTTGGAAATATTTCCTCATGGCAAGCAACCATGTTTCAACATCTTCCTCCTTCTTATGTTCTCCATCAAATGTTGGAGACTTGATCTTGTTCATCTCCCCTTTCAATTCATCCACTCCATATCTTCGGTGTTTTCTGGTAGGGGATGGGCTTGAACTACTGCGTGCCTCTCTACTGGAATGCTTTGGGGAGTGACGATGATGTCTGCTACCACTCCTCGATCTTCTTATCCTCTCAGGGGTTCTGACACTTCTTGATATTCTTTTCCTCTCAGGGGTCCTGTGACTCTCTGTCTTGCTTGAGTCACTCCTCTTCTCCAATTTCCTTTCTATTCTTTCCAGGTTATTCAACATTTTTAAGTTGAATTCACCCTGTTGATCCCTGACTCTCATGAGCTTTTGGATATCAACTCGGCGAGCCTGGGCATCTTTCTGTAATCTTTCAATGAGTTTCATCATATGTCCTTCCTTATCCATCTCTTTTTCGTGCCCATTAGAGTTTGTTCCTTCGATTTCCAGGTTAACATCCCTTCCTACCCTTTCGTCCTTTGTTTCGGAAGCAATTTGCACCTCTTCCAATTCCATACTCGGCATGGTTTTTTGGCTGTCCTAACACTCATTGAACTCTGCACACATAACATGCAGTCAACCGGAGTTTTTCAGGCCTTATCCCTTAATAAAAACCACAACAATCATTAACCAATGTGAATAAGAAAAAAAAAAAAACGTTTCGAATCCACTATGTTTTCTAAGCTCTATTTGGCTCTGCAAATTTTGGGACTTCTGGTTTCGGGGTCTTGGTCCACGAGACTCTCATACTCACTTTCGGGTTTTGGGATTTTGGTCCATCAGACTCTCATACTCGCTTTTAGGTTTCGGGGTTTTGGTCCACGAGGATCCAACAATTAAATCCTCAACGGTTCTTTTGTCTTCGAAAATTTCAGGACTTTGGGATTTCGACATTTCGGCACTTCGGTTTTTGGGTCTTCGATACTTGGGAGTTCACGAAGCAGTGACTCCAAGTCTCTTGTCGCTTCAATCCCCAACTTCCGAAATTTCTATCTCCTTACCCTCTGGGCCAACAGTACAACTGTCGCCCTTAACCACGGTGGCGCGTGGCACGTTCATGGAGGTTCACGTCACCTTTGGCGACGTCATCGGGTCCCACCATTCTCGCTTGTCTTCTCGACTCACTGGCACATGGTACACACCCATGTGTCCATGTCCATTCTAAGGCAATCCAACGGTTAGACTTCTCTCAGATCTACGACACAGATCTTTTCGGCATTTTGGGGTTTTGGGCATCAGGAGTTCGTGCATCCACAGATCTCGACTTCCGTTTGCCGAATTTTTGAAATTACTGTCTACTCTTCCACTTGATCCGACGGTCGCTTACGATCTACGGTGTAGATCATTTCGGGATTTCGCGTATCGCGATTCCTGCGTTCCTGTGCAACTCTCAAGGGTTTTTAAACCCTGCGTATGTTCTCCAGATATGACAGTCATGAGGGTTCTTCTTTCCTCCCGAACAGATCCTACAGTGCCAACACCCCATGCGTTGAACTCTCTCTCTCTCTCCCAGTGGCCATATACCACACCAGTTGCGGATTCTAAAATACCGCTAAACCTCCTAAGCTTTGTAACATGGTCAAGTGATTCCTTGACACTCAGAAGCATTCAAAGGTCCGAAATTGGTCCTCCAGACACAATTTCTCCTTAACCCCTCGGTCCAAAGACCACTCAACTGGCCCAACTAGGCTCAGCGTCGAAACCTTGGCTCTAATACCATTTTGTAACACTCCCCCGGCTGTCATCCAACCCACTGGCTGGGCAGACGCTACTTTGCAGAATAACTTCATTTTATGCTTAATTAATAACATGCATTTAAAACAGGTTAAACACATTTAAACTTAGGATCAACACAAAATTACTGCTGACATAAATAATCCATGGAATTAACATTAATTCATATACACATCAGAATGCATGATAACTATAAATACACAGACATGCAAAAAACATAATTAAAACATCGTCTGGTACTTATCTTTGAAACGATGGTAATTCCACCAACCACATGCAGGCCTTCCACGAACCTCCCAGCCTTAGACCACGCTGCTCATCCAGCTCAACAGTGGGTCACCCCCGAGCTGGGACTAAGCTCCACCCCAAGGCAAGGAATCCTAGGCTAGGTTGAGGGTATAGGGAAAACAACACAGAACAACTGGAAGGATTCTTCCCAGGATGCCATCTTACGCCCACTACTCCCAGACTCTCATTCCCCACATGCATGTTCCGCCCGGGAGTATACACCTTCACAAGCACAGTCCATTGGTGCTACACCTCCCTCTCTGGGACTCGACAATAGGCCGGATCAGGAAGTCTCAGAGGCCAAATTTGGTGCTGGACACTCTCTGGAAGAAACCACTTCCCAACAAACTCTCTCGCCTGGAAAGAGTTGCTCACAGGCCTGACAACCTACCTCTTCCAACAAAAATCACCTCCCTCACCTAGAGAGAGGTTACACACATGCTTGACACAGACTTACACTGGCCAGCAAGCCACGCGCAATCCAGCATTGCGTGGCCATAACAACCAACTGGGAAAACAGACATGGGCTTCCCAAACAGGCCCCACAATCACGGGATAGACTCACGGTTTTGGTTTCGGGATTGCACCAAGGGTACAGAGATTCCACGCACAGGCTCAAACTTTTCAGATAGAGGACGTACTGGCTATCTCTGAAATCAACATAGGCTTTTTCGGCTTTCATAGAATGCACCAGGGTATTCTTACAGAGGTCAGACGGGACTCACATTCAGATGGTCGGGTAGAATGGAGGCGGAACCCCCATCACGGGTCAACTCAACAGTTTTATCTGCATGTGCTTGGGTTGACACTTGTCAGTCGTGAAGCTGCATGCTTCCATCAGCGTGCGTTCCTTCCACCATTTGGAAGTCACATGTCAATCCAAAAGAACTTAGGGTAAAAACATAATATTCACATGTCTTTTAGAATAATATTAATATATTATTCCCCGAGTACTTAAGTCCCTAGGCTCAACACTTAGCCCCCTTTTCCCACCTTCTAGCCCCTAATCCCTTGCCCACTCTGTGGAAGCTTAGTCCCCCATTACTCATTCATCGTGGTCGGTCTGCACGTGACGATGTTTGTATTTTTTTTATTAATGTTCTGCATTGATACATGTACAAAATCAGGGTCTTGGCCTTCAACCCTTAGGCTCTCTGGCCTAACAATCACATAAGCCCACCAGCTTATATATACTTGGCTCACCAGCCTATAAAACATATTTACAATTCATTTCACAATTATGATTTACAACAGGGCTCGAACTTGGGGACATTACACATTCCTTCCATTAGAATAGATGTTATTTTTTCATCAATTTATGGAGTACATAATGCACCAAGTCAAAATTATTATTCCTTAGATGAATTCATTTATATAAAAAAATCCAACTGTTGTACACATGCCTCAATATGAGTTCTAAGCTAAAAGTTACAACATTTTTATGCTGCAATTTCCACTCTTTTAGAGCTACAAAAATCTATTTATTAATTTTTGACAATTTTCATTACCCAATTCAAAATTATGGATAGATATATGTCTTCTATTCCTAAATACCTTTCCAACTACTATTCATTTGCTCAAATCTGAGTTCTCACGTGAAAGTTGGTCCGGAAAAGTTTAAGTTGTTTTACCCAATTTATCCATGCATACTACAATGTCTTAATTATCTTCCTACCCATTTTCAAGTACCCATAATCTAACTCCATCTGTGGCTTCTATGGGTCATAAGCTTTATATCTATTACTCCCATGCCCCAAACTTCTGAGCATGGAGTTATGTCTTCTAGAAGTAAAAATGATGCCAAAATTTTACCCTTAGTGTTTTCACTATAACTCTCTCATATGAGTTAGTTTTGTGAACCTTTTAGCTCTTTCCAATTTCTATTATTTGAACTACTTGAACTACTAAGTCAAGGTATACTATAATAGCACTTTAAATATGAACCATTAATCTCAAATCATGTCAAATTTAAGTGATTAATCCACATACATAATACTTAATATTAATAAAAATTATATGATCTTAATAAAAATTAAAAATTATGCATGCACAATTTTATTTTATAACCTTAAATTTTATTATCATTCAAAATTATTAATGTAATTTTAAAATTACATCAATTATCATTCTAAACAAATATAATTTTAAAATCAAAATTACATCAATTATCATTCTAACTTTATATACATAATTATATATAAATTTAAAATTATATTTATTTATAAATTTAAATAATTAAAATACAATTATGTTATATTGGTATTTGGTATTAATGAAAATCTATGTGCATAATAAGATGACAATTATGTTATATTGGTATTTGGTATTAATGAAAATCTATGTGCATAATAAGATGATACTGATAAGAAGATGATATATTAATAAAAACAATGTCTCATAAAACTAGGAAATAACATAGTGAAAGCATATTTAAATTAATTAAAAAATATAAATGTAATTTCAATTAAAATTACATTATTATTAAAAATGATAAATATAAAAAATACACATAACATTATCTCATTATTAGAATCTTCGAGATAATCATAACTTCTTTCATGATCGAAGTTAACTATTGAACATTTAATATTGAATGTTTCAATAAATTGTATTGTTGAAACCTCTGTCTAGCATACTCCATGTAATCAAATTCTATAGTGTTCACACGCCCCTGTATAGAATGAAACAATGTAGTAAGAAATCTTATATTATAAGATTAAAATACTACAAAACATTAATTTATAAAATTTAATAATTCATTCAAACATAACTGTTATAAAATATTAAACTATGAAATTTAATAATTCATTCAAACATAAATAAATATAAAAGTGATTCATTATCTCTTCAAAAATGTTTATTTATTTATATAGCAAAAATAATATATGTTCAGGATAATACTTTTAGCTAAGAAGAGGTGATAGAAAATGTACCGCGATAATCCCCCATAAAGCCCAATGGATATGGCTTGCAACAGTATATTTCTCAACATCTTTTAAAATCTGTTCAACTTCTTTTTCACTCATCATTCCACCTAAATACACATATTAATAATAATCAGCAACTTTGCAATTAGCACATGTTTCAATTTTTTTTAAGACTTTATTTCATCTAAGAATAATTGTTTTTTTTTAATAATAAAAAAATTTAACAAAATTTTAAAATATTTTAATTAATTAATTAAAATTTAACTACATTTTTATTAACAAATAATAAAATAAAATTTTATCAATTTAATAATTTTATAAGAAAAAAATAATAATAATAATATATATATATATATATATATATATATATATATATATATATATATATATATTAATTAGAGTAAAAATAATATGCACATAGCACTTGACTTTATGAACAAATAATTAAAATTAAATAAATAAATATAATTAATATATAAATTTATTAGAATAAAAATAAGGTATACATAGTATTTTTTCAGGTTTATGATAATGATAATGGCATTTAGTTAAGAAAGATATTGATATATATTTTGAAGAAAATTATTGATTAATTTAATTTTTAATATACATTATATTTTTTCAATAATATTTTATAGTAAAGATATAATAAATTTTTAAAAATATAAATAATATAAGAATTAATAAATTTTTAAAAATATAAATAATATAAAAATTAATGTCTACATTTAAAATTATTTATTTTTAAAAATATTATAATAGAATAGAAATATGATATCTAAACTAAATAGAAAATGAAATGAACTTAATTACAAAATTAAATCCTTA
Organism: Picea engelmannii; assembly: GCA_009831015.1. Classification (NCBI taxonomy): domain Eukaryota; kingdom Viridiplantae; phylum Streptophyta; class Pinopsida; order Pinales; family Pinaceae; genus Picea; species Picea engelmannii. The sequence continues at coordinate 323,231 of ML783352.1, read as the reverse complement.
AAATTTAAAAAACTTGTTATTTTGATTTCACTCTAATGAATAATTAAATAAACATTAATACACATCGTTAGAGCATAGAATAAATACATAATAAATACAAATTGATATATAACTTTATATAAGTTAAATTTATATAATAAAAAAAGGGAAGAGAAAAAAATAACTTACCAGCTTTACGAGATGGCTTTAAATATTCCTTCACAAATTTATGACGCTTATCAAAATCTGTTGAACAAAATACTTATACATTAGTTATAATATATATATAATTTAACAAATAAATAAATTAAAATTTAAAAATTAACTAATATTTTATTAAAAAAATATTTCTCATTTCATCATATATCTATTTCAACTTTTACTTAAATGAATTTTTCTTATTTCAAAATGATATTCAAAATCTCATTTTTTTAATCTATATCAAACTCTTTGATATTAAATGTGATAAAACTCTCTGTAGATATTAAATGTGAAGAAAGAAAAGTTAAATTAATATTTATTTAATAATATAATTATTTTATAAATATTTTTAACTTAATATCAAAATTATGCAACATGTATAAAAAAATCAACCAATTGATTTTGCAACATGTATAAAAAACATCATAAATTTAGTTTTAATTAAAAAAAAAACGGAAACAATACTTGGTGTATCATCCTATCTTGTTCATGGAAGAAACATAGATATGATATGGATAAATCAATATGCTTTGCATCTATTAAGAATAAATATTTGTAAAAAATCTTTTAACATGTCTTGATGCTTCTTCTTGATAAATATGAGGTTGACATAGATTGACTTTGTAGTTGTTAGTATAATAAATTTTCAATCATTTATAATATCGGTTATATTTAGTTAGATTATATGTTAAATTTTCACTTTTATAAAAACGATTAAAATATTAATTTTAAATTATAGTAAAATATACCTGGGTATTTGTTGAAGTCTAATATATGAGGTGTGTCACTATGGTAATCTCCCGCCATCTCACAAAAATGGTTGGCTATATCATATGCCACAGGATTATAAGTTGAACAATCATAATCCTGCTTCCAACAAAAAGAATATTATTAAATATTTTTGAAAATGGTAACAAAATTGAAAATTTAATCAATATTCAAATTAAAAGAAACTAACATTAACATTGATTAAAACATTTTATTTTAAAAAATGAAATACCTAACAAACAAACAAACAAAGTAAATTTAAATCCTTGGCTAATTCATAATATACTTAAAAGCATTATATTCTAAATTTGTAAATTTAAAATCATCTTAATATATATCCATATTACTATTAAAAATAATTAAATAATAAAAATGTTTTTATAATTTTATATTTTTTTAAATTTCCTTTATATTATAAATATTTATATGAACATTTGATGGCCAATCCAAACACTATTGGTGTAGGAAACTCCCTTGTTTGTGAGACAAAGATCTACCCAAAAATTTGACTGATAAAATCTAAAAAAGTAAACCATACCCTACCCACAAAACTATAATATTATAATCTATTTAACAAAAAATATAATAACTTTGCATACCTACCAGGTTGAAATGGCCGTTGACTTACATAGTTCTAACCTACTGAACCTGAACCTGAACCTGGCCTGTCAAGGTTCTGGATGCACCTGATAGATAAACAAGAAGCTATACTTTATTGTGTGTGTTTAGGTGGAGTATACTCACAATGAGAGTCAAGGTCTGATCTTCATCATTCATCATAACGTTTCCATATTGCAAATCATTGTGGCAAAAACCAACTTTCTGATCATCTCTCCATAACATCTTCTCCAGGAAATTGATATCCTCTTCCATACAATCAAGTTGGAATTCTGCAGCCACGTTTTTAGGACATAGAGCCAATGCTGTCTTTACCCACTCTCTGTGTTCAGTATCAATCCACAACAACAACAAAAAAATTAGTATTCTTCATTGTAAAAATTGGGTGTCCCAATAGCAATCTTGTCAAGTTCAAACCTGAGTCGCATCCACAGCATTGGTTGTCGAGGACCTGGTATGTCAAGTTGATGAAATTCCCACAACTTTGCAGCTATTTTTGCAGATATTTCGGGGTTTCTCAAATCAGGCGCTGACAGTGTCTAAAAACACAAATTTCAAATTACAAAAAGACAGTTGGAATAAAAATATAATTCTTAAAAAAGTAAATCTTTGTAAACAAAACAATAAATGAAAAATCCACGATCTTTAAAGTAACCTGAGCTTTGTTTTAATCCTCTCACTGGTAAATAGATGGATGGCTTGAAGTAGGTATAAAATTCTACTGTACCTTTGCGTTGAGAAACTCTTCAATGCGGCCGCTATGAAAGTAACCCAAGAGACGGGGCCCCTGCCCAAGCTTTGAAATACACTCAAATACCCGGATCTCATATTCTCGATCAAAATAAGAATTAGCGGCCTCTCCGTAGATTCTAATGAGGACCTTCCTGGGCTTCTCCTCGTCTCTGGTCTGCCACCTACACTGGAAAATGTGATTAGTGACGGCGGCGCCCGTGAGACTCGTGACTTCCATCTTCTTTGCGTCGATGACGTCCTCCCAGTTCAGAGCGAGAGCGTGCAAAGCGCTCTCGGCATCTGCAGGTAATCTCAGGCACTCAGACACAGATTCCATGGGATGCTGATTCAATTGAGTTCAAACTCCAAAATCCTCTTTATAACTTGGAAAAACGACGGATCAAGATTTTTGGACTTGCAGTACGGAGGAAGCAATGGAGTTTCAGAGATAGAAGGCCTGAAAATGGATGATTACAAACATGGACTTGGCTGCTCCCAAACTTGGACTCCTTATATGCCTGACCTGAGCAGCCCTCACATCCGTCAAATCGTAAAAATAAAATAAAAACCCTGACGTGACCACGTGAGTATTGCATCTGCAACCTCAGAACGCGGTCAGCCTGTGCTCGGTAATGCCAATACATGTGCGCTTTTACTGTGACTACTTTTCTGGTATCGGACAGTCTTCACGCTTGGTGCTGACCAGTAGGCAGGCGTATATATTTGATAGTTAGGTTTGACATGCAGCTACGTGCTGTTAGGTTGGTTTCACACGCAGCCGAGCTCTGGCCATTACTGATAAGGGTGAGATAAGGTGAGGAAGAAGCGACATTGAAGCATTATTGAGTGGAGAAATGTAATTAAAAGCAAAAACGGGGTGAGTGCATCCCGTGTTACCCTTGTCGGA
>ML783352.1:288139-319926 GCA_009831015.1 Picea engelmannii | reverse complement strand
CTGAACCTGAACCTGGCCTGTCAAGGTTCTGGATGCACCTGATAGATAAACAAGAAGCTATACTTTATTGTGTGTGTTTAGGTGGAGTATACTCACAATGAGAGTCAAGGTCTGATCTTCATCATTCATCATAACGTTTCCATATTGCAAATCATTGTGGCAAAAACCAACTTTCTGATCATCTCTCCATAACATCTTCTCCAGGAAATTGATATCCTCTTCCATACAATCAAGTTGGAATTCTGCAGCCACGTTTTTAGGACATAGAGCCAATGCTGTCTTTACCCACTCTCTGTGTTCAGTATCAATCCACAACAACAACAAAAAAATTAGTATTCTTCATTGTAAAAATTGGGTGTCCCAATAGCAATCTTGTCAAGTTCAAACCTGAGTCGCATCCACAGCATTGGTTGTCGAGGACCTGGTATGTCAAGTTGATGAAATTCCCACAACTTTGCAGCTATTTTTGCAGATATTTCGGGGTTTCTCAAATCAGGCGCTGACAGTGTCTAAAAACACAAATTTCAAATTACAAAAAGACAGTTGGAATAAAAATATAATTCTTAAAAAAGTAAATCTTTGTAAACAAAACAATAAATGAAAAATCCACGATCTTTAAAGTAACCTGAGCTTTGTTTTAATCCTCTCACTGGTAAATAGATGGATGGCTTGAAGTAGGTATAAAATTCTACTGTACCTTTGCGTTGAGAAACTCTTCAATGCGGCCGCTATGAAAGTAACCCAAGAGACGGGGCCCCTGCCCAAGCTTTGAAATACACTCAAATACCCGGATCTCATATTCTCGATCAAAATAAGAATTAGCGGCCTCTCCGTAGATTCTAATGAGGACCTTCCTGGGCTTCTCCTCGTCTCTGGTCTGCCACCTACACTGGAAAATGTGATTAGTGACGGCGGCGCCCGTGAGACTCGTGACTTCCATCTTCTTTGCGTCGATGACGTCCTCCCAGTTCAGAGCGAGAGCGTGCAAAGCGCTCTCGGCATCTGCAGGTAATCTCAGGCACTCAGACACAGATTCCATGGGATGCTGATTCAATTGAGTTCAAACTCCAAAATCCTCTTTATAACTTGGAAAAACGACGGATCAAGATTTTTGGACTTGCAGTACGGAGGAAGCAATGGAGTTTCAGAGATAGAAGGCCTGAAAATGGATGATTACAAACATGGACTTGGCTGCTCCCAAACTTGGACTCCTTATATGCCTGACCTGAGCAGCCCTCACATCCGTCAAATCGTAAAAATAAAATAAAAACCCTGACGTGACCACGTGAGTATTGCATCTGCAACCTCAGAACGCGGTCAGCCTGTGCTCGGTAATGCCAATACATGTGCGCTTTTACTGTGACTACTTTTCTGGTATCGGACAGTCTTCACGCTTGGTGCTGACCAGTAGGCAGGCGTATATATTTGATAGTTAGGTTTGACATGCAGCTACGTGCTGTTAGGTTGGTTTCACACGCAGCCGAGCTCTGGCCATTACTGATAAGGGTGAGATAAGGTGAGGAAGAAGCGACATTGAAGCATTATTGAGTGGAGAAATGTAATTAAAAGCAAAAACGGGGTGAGTGCATCCCGTGTTACCCTTGTCGGATGTGGGAACCGCTTCTTAGAGATTTTTTAATGGTCAGATTCATTTGAGTGGAGAAATGTAATTAAAACCAAAAACGGGAAGCGCGCGTTACAATTATCAGATTTGGGAACCTTTTTAAGAGATTTTTTTTTTTTCTGGTCGGATTCATTTGAGGGGAGAAATGTAATTAAAAACAAAAACGGATTGAGTGGATCGCGAGTTACCCTTATCCGATGTGGGAACCGCTTTTAAGAGATTTTTATATGGTCAGATTCATTTGAGTCGAGAAAATATAATTAAAAACAAAAAAGGAGTGAGTGGATAGCGTTACCCTTATCCGATGTGGGAACCGCTTTTAAGAATTTTTTTTCTGGTCAGATCCATGGAAGTAATAGGTGTTTTGTTTAGAACTTCACTTTATACGTTTGTAATATTTCCATGTTTATTCTTTATGGGTTTTGGATATATTTCCATGTTTTGAATTGATTGATTGCCATATGGGTTTTGGATATATTTCCATGTTTTGAATTGATTGATTGCCATTTTATAGAAGTTGAACCTCAAAAAAAAAAATTAAATTTTGATTAAAAACTCATATTATTTTTGGAGAATGATTTCATATTTATTCTTTTCTAGATGAGAAATTAACTCGTTGGGAATCCATTCTTATACTTATCTATATAGTGGATAATATGGGAGTGGAAAACAGTAACCCCAACAATTCATAGTTAGACTCTAACCCATGACCTTTCTCCAAACCAAAAAAGTGTGCACACCTCTCACCAACTAAACTATCCCATGAAACTAATTTCACATTTATTCAATCAACGAAAAACTGAAAGATTGTATTTATTCCAAAGGAACCAAAAGGACTAGTAGTTTTACAAGGTTTAGCTTGAGTAATAAAAATATTTAAATTCTTAATAACACCATAGAATACTATTCGCATTTTGACTACGGTGGACCTTATGCGTTACCATAATTAAATGATAGGATTTTAGTATTCGTCCCACTAAAGAGGAACATAAATAAAAGGTTAAGTATAGCATGTGGCATTTTCCTTTTAATCATATATTATATTGCACTCCAGCTCTCATCACGTGGCGTTACATAAACAAATAGTTTTGGTCTCGGTTGTAGAGAGTGGAAGAAAATCAGATATCTTACTTTATATGTTTAATAACACGTTGTTAGTTTGTCACAGATTTACATGATTTTTTTCCTCTCAAATTTATTTATTTATATTATATTATATATTTCTGCTTTATGTTTAAAAAGTATATATTATTAGCATGGTTTACTTAGTACTATAAAGAAGAAAATAATAGTGTCATAAAAAATTACAATTTTTTTATTGTGTTTTATATGTTTAATAACACGTTTTTAGTTTGTCACAGATTTACATGATTTTTTTCCTCTCAAATTTATTTATTTTTATTATATTATATTATATATTTCTGTTTTATGTTTAAAAATATATATTATTAGCATGGTTTACTGAGTACTATAAAGAAGAAAATAATAGTGTCATAAAAAAATTACAATTTTTTTATGACACTATTATTTTTAATGTATTTTATTTTATTTAGAATGGTTTCATAGAAAATTACAATTTTTTTTATTGTGTCGTTTTTAATGTATTTTATTTTATTTAGAATGGTTTTTTAGACTATTCATGGTATTCTATGCATTTTATTTTATTTGAAATGTTTTTTTTGAGTATGAATAGTGGGAATGGTATTTTAGAAATTGTGATTAATTTTAGTGGTTTATTTGAATTTGATAGTAGAACATGTTAGACATTAATGTCCAATAAAGAATGATAGGTTAAAAAGTATAGGAAAGTTGTGTGTTATATTATTGAAGTATTTATTGTATTTTCTATATTTGATGTTCTAAAATAAATGAATACATATGGAGATGAAATAGTTGTATGGTTAGTGATATTTCAATAGTGTTAATAGATTGTTTTTCAAATCAATAAAGAGTCAAGGTTGTTTTCAAACCTTCTATTATCCTTGACAACTCAAGTGTTTCATGATCATGTCTAGATTTTCAAACTTTTTACCAATGTACATGAATTCTCTTCTCACCATATCAATTGGAAAGAAGAAAGACATGCATTCTCGAGAGATAGAATTGTGCAAATGAAAAACAATAAGATTCCTAAGGGTTTAATCATGTTAAAGAAGATTTTTTATTGGCATTGTAGAACTAAGAAACCTTAAGATCTTAACAAGGATAAAGAGTGTATTGAGATCAATCTATGGTCGAAAGAAAATTGTGGGATCATCATGGTTGAAAAAGATTGCAGTTTGGAAGAGAACATAAGCACTAAAAATATGATAAGAGAATGCAAGGATGTTTTTGCATGGGGATATGATGGATTGAAAGCTTATAAAATAGATGTCATCAAGAACACAATTAAACTAAATGAAGGAACCAAACTATTCAAACAAAGTGGGATACCTATAAACCTTGTTACCACACAATGTAGTAAAAAGTGCAAATCCTTCAGAAGGCAATAAGACTAGTGGAACATGGAATATATTAACATTGTCACCTAGGCAACAAATTCCCTCTCTTTAGTGAATGAATAGTATCCAACACAAGGGAGGCTTCCTTAGTAGTCTCCAAGAATCCCTAGGAAAGACACAATAACGTCTAGAGCACCTTGAGGTGACTATTCAAACTACCACCAATAAAAAGATTAAAAAAAGTATTAATGAGATGGTGAGACAAGACAATTTCCAGATTTAAAATGGTAGGGGAAGAGTATTAGTGCAAGAATACATTCACTACCCCATTGGGAACATTTTTTTACATCATAATGTTGATTCCACTTTTCATAGATCAATCAAGACTTTGCATTTAAGGGCATCACATGTAAAATAATTGTCATATATTTAAATGATGACTTGATTGAATTATATAGTGATAAAAATTCACATGTACACCATTTTAGACAATCTTTAAAAAAATACAAAAAATATAACATTTCCCTAAACCCCAAAATTTGGGGCCAATGAGGGAAAATTACTTGGCACATTGTTTTTATAAAAAAGGAGTGAGAATTGGCATGGAAACATAGGAAGGTATTCATCAAGTTTCCTTATTAGAGAATAAAGAATGAAATTCAATCTTTCATGGATAAATAAATTTTCTTATTAGAGAATAAAGAATGAAATTCAATCTTTCATGGATAAATAAATTTCATAAAGAGATCCATTCCAAATTTTGTTGGGATTACCAAAATTAGCTCAAACATGTCAAAATCAAGATGTAAAGTGCAATAAGAAAAAAACATAGGATTTTGAACACATTAATAAATCCATCTCATCTACTCGTACTTTTGTATTCCCAAATTACTTAAACAATTTTCCAGTATCTTCTTTTGAAATGATCGAGACTTAGAAACTCAAATTGAATTTATTAGCAAAAATTTTAGGGGGTCTAAAATGAATTATACAATTTAGGAGAAGAACGCCCTTGCATTGGTCTAGTATTTGAATCATTTTTAATGTTATGTAGATTATTCTATAATCTAAACATATTTTTCGAAACCTATTGTGAAGGCCTTTACACCATGATTTTATGGGTAAAAAGGGAAAGTGGATCACAAAAATCTAGGAATATGACTTGAGTTAAATCCTACTAAGATATTAAGGGGATGGGTATTATTAAAATGGATAGAAAAAAGTATGAATTATTTAACGAGAGGATGAAGAAATCCCTTATCTTTGTTTGCAAGTTGTGTAACCATTGGAACAACATGAATAGTATGGATACATGGACTCGGGTGAAGGAAATGTTGGACACATTGACCAGACTGAGAGGGGGTGAATCAATGTGGGGCTCTTTTTATACTTCTTACAAAACTTTAGTTAGAAACACCTTCAAAATTATTATTCATTGTACTTAGCTACTTCCATGTATCAACAACATTCATCAATAAGAGAGAACTATAATACATCACCATAATCAACACAAAGAACACCAGTCATATATGTAAACTTTTTTTTATTATGTGTTACATGAGACTACAATCTTGGGGTTTTATCAGTGTCAACTGAAAAGATAAACAACTCCAATAGAGTACCAACTCTACATACAAAACCTCGCTTGCATATATCGTCACCAAACAAGATGTGAGGAATCCAACCCTCAAGTACAATACCCATATTGTAGACAGAAATAATGTGTCAAATGTACCACCACACCTTCAGAAATAACTTGTCACATTAATCTATCACATCAACCTCATAAAACAAATCAGGTCTACTCACCAAGATCAATCACCAAGACAACACTCTCAATCATATGCAAAATATCACTCAGATGTGTATCAACCTATGACCATCATCAACATGTACCAATATGCCAAGGCATGTATACAAATAATGTGTCAAGAACACTACACAAACCACCAACAATATAACCAACAATTGTCTTTCATAGTGTACCAAGTATGTACAAATCATTTACCAACATCACCATACCATACACCTCATGTATATGCCAACTCACCAACTAAGTGTCTCATTCATGAAATCAACATATACTTCAACCATATAGAAAAACATCCATCAAGAAATCCAACAAGAGTCCTCTAGAAATACATAAAAAATTCATAAGACAAATACCATAAACCCTTACACAAGACCATGTGCCAAAACCATACCTTTAATCTTGTAACAATCATCAAGACCTATACCATACCATTCAACAGTGGGAACAATTCCAATATGCCAATATGACATGGCTACCGAACTGCCAACAACAATTCTTTGTCGTGATTCTACTGTCGTGGCTTTGCTGCCGTGATCTTGCTGCCACAATTTTTTTTCCGCGATTTTTCTATCGCGAATTTGTTGCCACAAATTTGATCTATCAATAATACCTGTCATAAACCTTTCACCAACTAGTAGATATTCAATATTCTCAAAGATCAAACTCATAAGAGACCCTTTCTCTCTTATTTATACTTCTCCAAGTAGATTCCTCTAGGGGTTATCTTCTAACTAACTTAACCCAACTTCCTTATTTTAGGGATAACCCACTTCTAGCAACTTGTCCACTTAGAACCACTTTATCCACAAATAATAAGTTCTCCACTTTTAGTTTCAACTAATTAATTTTTAATTATTTTCTTAATGCAACCACTCAACCCATGATTAAATCCTAGTTTCACCCACTTGACTAATCAACTTCTTCTAGTAGCTTCTATAATAATTGAACTCATTTGACCTTCTAGGGGCTTCTAGATAACTAATGAGGGTTTTCCAACTTCACATGGTCATAACTTTCTAACCGTGAGGAGTTGTGTGACGTTCCACATATCACCAGAAATGACATGACATATACTATCCATCTAGAATAGTTTCTCTTGTAAATTCATTGATATTCATTACATTATTCCTCAATAAAACTTGGGTTCCCTAAGTACAATGTTGGGATACTCAACCACCTAACCATTTGGACTTCACAAAGCGTCTTCTTGTGAGGGATTTTACCATAAGGGAACCATTTTGAGAGCTTTATCCAAGAGCGTCTTCCCGTGAGGGATTTCTCCATAAGGGGACTACTTTGGAGTTTATCCATTTGGTTCTTCCTATCAACCATGAAATGACATCAATGATACAAATCCATCTAATATCAACACAACATTATGACATCACTTGACATCAACCCTTTGGCAAAAAATACATCAATGACCATATAACCAATATTCAATATATCAATTATACAAACACATCACCATGACAATACTTGACATCAACCCTTTTACATCAATGACAACATAGTAAAATAGGAAATAGGATGGAATCACAGTTAGATGTGTGGAATCCTCAGAAGTTAAAGAAATTGTGAGTGAGCTACATGCGAGGGTCTATTGAGTACATTTCTTAACAAGGAAAACACCACATTAAATATTGAGAGAATTTTTTATGCAATATATATATTTTATGGATGTCCATGAATTTGTAAGATCTTGTTGTTGAAAGTTCTAAAATGCTCTACTATCATGTTGAAATTTGATATCTAGGCCAATAATTAATGCAAATATAAAATTTCACCTTACATAAGAGGTTTCTCCTTTCTAATCCATATGAAATTTCAGCATTAGGGATGATCTGAAATATTAATTTACAGTCATAAATAATAAACAATATTTCAATTCACTTCAACCTAACACACTAGGTAGCTCAAGAGAAAAGATACCAAAAAAATACCAACAAGTTTCAACCCTTCGGGTACACTTTTCCAAGAACATACCATATCTGAAATTCACTTTATTATACAATATTTTATACAAAAAAAATTTCTACCTTATATTCATGTTATATATTAAATCACTTAACAATTCCAGTCCTATGTTATGTCAAATCAACATGAACAACAAGTGTTGGAAATCACCCAATCAAGAAGATAAAAGTTTAAAATCAACTATGCAATTACACAATTTTGGACATAAATGAGGAACATGTATGTTGGTCCAAATAATTGAAACAAAATATACTAAACTCCTCGGCTTCACCTTAAATTGTCAAACCATGGATCGTGCAAAATTTTGAGGTGATGTTCTCTAATATATGCAAATTACAGAGGTCTAACATGAAAACTTTAATAAAACCATGACAAGGAAAATGAACAAATTGAATAGCTCATTTTAATTTATTTATCATGCACTAAGTTACATGACTTTCACTTCCATATCTTATTGTAGTATGCTAAAAGGAAATTGGAGATAGGTCAGTACCTATTATGTAATGCACCCAACTCCAAACTAGGTCACGCTATCACTAAAATGAACCAATTAAAAAAATAGTAATGATTCCAAATCTAGATGTAGAAATAACAAACACAACATGATATTCAAGCTTATGCAATGGTTCATGCTAATTAAACATAAATACAAGAACATAATTATGCATGGTGGAAACTAAACACATTCAACCATATGACATGAATAAACACAATAAATAAGAACACTCATCTTATGAAATATGCAATCCATTGCAGAGGACAAATGTTACTCCAAACTATAGATTTGTTGTTCCAGTTCTCAACAACAAGTCACCCCTGATTTAGGGCTATGAATCCACAACAGACGATGGTCCCTAAGGCTGGCTAAAGTCCCCCTCTCAACAGTTAATCCCCGCAACTAATTCTAGTCCACCAACTCTCTTCCCCACAACATGTAACACCCAAGGATGGGATCCCCCTTCACTCCTCATAGTCCCTTGATCCTTCCCACTCCTCTCTAGGGTTCCATCATAGGTTGGACAGGAAATATCTCAATTGGTACCTCAGGAATTCTATAATTGCAATAAAAAATTTCACAATAGAAAAACACTTTCTTTTCTTGAAAATTTTCGAATAGAATCTTGTTCATAGACCCACAACCTCTCTTCTCATGAAACTACATCTCCAAACATCTACCATACATGCCCACTATGGATAACTTCAATATTCAACACTCAAAACTCTCTTATTGTCCAAAATTCTCCTTGTAAAAACTTCTCTCCATCCCCCAAAAACGTGAATGACTAATTTTTTCCTCTACCCATATGAATTTCCTCTCTTTTCCCAAGATAATTGACTAATTCTTAAAGGGAACTGATCCAACAATAGCTTCATTCCAAACAACTTCTCCCTTTTCCTTCAAAAACCCTTTCATTTCTATTCACCATGCCGAGTAAGTTGTCTCATCAAAGAGGGGAACTTCATCTGCATGTTCATCCATTTGTGTTTCCATGGATCTCCTTCAATCTTGTAAGGCTTATGATGAAAGCTGACTATGGTACCACTTTTTGGACACACCGACCACACTGAGGGGGGGTGAATCATTGAAGGGGTATTTTCACAACTTCTTTATAAAACACCTTTTTTTATTGTGTCGTTTTTAATGTATTTTATTTTATTTTATTTAGAATGGTTTTTTATACTATGAATAGTGGGAATGGTATTTTATGAATTTTTTTTTTATGTATTTTATTTTATTTGAAATGTTTTTTTAGTATGTATAGTGGGAATGGTATTTTAGAAACTGTGATTAATTTTAGTGGTTTATTTGGATTTGATAGTAGAACATGTTAGACATTAATGTCTAATAAAGAATGATAGGTTACAAAGTATAGTAACGTTGTGTGTTATATTATTGAAGTATTTATTGTATTTTCTATATTTGATGTTTTAAAATAAATGAATATATATGGAGATGAAATAGTTGTATGGTTAGTGATATTTCAATAGTGTTAATAGATTTTTTTTCAAATCAATAAAAAGTCAAGGTTGTTTTCAAACCTTCTATTATCCTTGACAACTCAAGTGTTTCATGATCATGTCTAGATTTTCAAACTTTTTACAAATGTACATGAATTCTCTTCTCACCATATCAATTGGAAAGAAGAAGGACAAGCATTCTCGAGAGATAGAATTGTGCAAATGAAAAATAATAAGATTCCTAAGGGTTTAATCATGTTAAAGAAGATTTTTTATTGGCATTGTAGAACTAAGAAACCTTAAGATCTTAACAAGGATAAAGAGTGTATTGAGATCAATCTACGATCGAAAGAAAATCATGGGATCATCACGGTTGAAAAAGATTGCAGTTTGGAAGAGAACATAAGCACTAAAAATATGATAAGAGAATGCAAGGATGTTTTTGCACGGGGATATGATGGATTGAAAGATTATAAAATAGATGTTATCAAGAACACAATTAAACTAAATGAAGGAACCAAACTATTCAAACAAAGTGTGAGACCTATAAACCTTGTTACCACACAATGTAGTAAAAAGTGCAAATCCTTCAGAAGGCAATAAGACTAGTGAAACATGGAATATGTTAACATTGTCACCTAGGCAACAAATTCCCTCTCTTTGGTGAATGAATAGTATCCAACACAAGGGAGGCTTCCTTAGTAGTCTCCAGAATCCCTAGGAAAGACAATAAAGTCTAGAGCACCTTGAGGTGACTACTCAAACTACCACCAATAAAAAGATTAGAAAAAGTATTAATGAGATGGTGAGACAAGACAATTTCTAGATTTAAAATGGTAGGGGAAGAGTATTAGTGCAAGAATACATTCACTACCCCATTGAGAACATTTTTTTACATCATAATGTTGATTCCACTTTTCATAGATCAATCAAGACTTTGCATTTAAGGGCATCACATGTAAAATAATTGTCATATATTTAAATGATGACTTGACTGAATTATATAGTGATAAAAATTCACATGTACACCATTTTAGACAATCTTTAAAAARATACAAAAAATATAACATTTCCCTAARCCCCAAAATTTGGGGCCAATGAGGGAAAATTACTTGGCACATTGTTTTTATAAAAAAGGAGTGAGAATTGGCATGGAAACATGGGAAGGTATTCATCAAGTTTCCTTATTAGAGAATAAAGAATGAAATTCAATCTTTCATGGATAAATAAATTTCATAAAGAGATCCATTCCAAATTTTGTTGGGATTACCAAAATTAGTTCAAACATGTCAAAATTAAGATGTAAAGTGCGCTAAGAAAAACACATAGAATTTTGAACACATTAATAAATCCATCTCATCTACTCGTACTTTTGTATTCCCAAATTACTTAAACAATTTTCCAGTATTTTCTTTTGAAATGATCGAGACTTAGAAACTCAAATTGAATTTATTAGCAAAACTTTTAGGGGGTCTAAAATGAATTATACAATTTAGGAGAAGAAGGCCCTTGCATTGGTCTAGTATTTGAATCATTTTTAATGTTATGTAGATTAGTCTATAATCTAAACATATTTTTCCAAACATATTGTGAAGGCCTTTACACCATGATTTTATGGGTAAAAAGGGAAAGTGGATCACAAAAATCTAGGAATATGACTTGAGTTAAATCCTACTAAGATATTAAGGGGATGGGTATTATTAAAATGGATAGAAAAAAGTATGAATTATTTAACGAGAGGATGAAGAAATCCCTTATCTTTGTTTGCAAGTTGTGTAACCATTGGAACAACATGAATGGTATGGATACATGGACTCAGATGAAGGAAATGTTGGACACATTGACCATACTGAGAGGGGGTGAATCAATGTGGGGCTCTTTTTATACTTCTTACAAAAATTTAGTTAGCAATACCTTCAAACTTATTATTCATTGTACTTAGCTACTTCCATGTATCAACAACATTCATCAATAAGAGAGAATTATAAGACATCACCATAATCAACACAAAGAACACTAGTCATATATGTAAACTTTTTTTTATTATGTGTTACATGAGACTACAATCTTGGGGTTTTATCAGTGTCAACTGAAAAGATAAACAACTCCAATAGAGTACCAACTCTACATACAAAGCCTAGCTTGCATATATCATCACCAAACAAGATGTGAGGAATCCAACCCTCAAGTACAATACCCATCTTGTAGACAGAAATAATGTGTCAAATGTACCACCACACCTTCAGAAATAACCTGTCACATTAATCTATCACATCAACCTCAAAACAAATCAGGTCTACTCACCAAGATCAATCACCAGGACAACTCTCTCAATCGTATGAAAAATATCACTCAGATGTGCATTAACCTACGACCATCATCAACATGTACCAATATGCCAAGGCATGTATACAAATAATGTGTCAAGAACACTACAAAAACCACCAACGATATAACCAACAAGTGTCTCTCATAGTGTACCAAGTATGTACAAATCATTTACCAACATCACCATACCATACGCCTCATGTATATGCCAACTCACCAACTAAGTGTCTCACTCATGAACTCAACATATATTTCAACCATATAGAAAAACATCCATCAAGAAAACCAACAAGAGTCCTCTAGAAATACATAAAAAATTCATAAGAAAAATACCATAAACCCTTACACAAGACCATGTGCCAAAACCATACCTTTAATATTGTAACAATCATCAAGACCTATACCATACCATTCAACAGTGGGAACAATTCCAATATGCCAATATGACATGGCTACCAAACTGCCAACAACAATTCTTTGTCGTGATTCTACTATCGTGGCTTTGTTGTCGTGATCTTGTTGCCACAATTTTTTTTCCGTGATTTTTCTATCGCGAATTTGTTGCCACAAATTTGATCTATCAATAATACCTGTCATAAACCTTTCACCAACTAGTAGATATTCAATATTCTCAAAGATCAAACTCATAAGAGACCCTTTCTCTCTTATTTATACTTCTCCAAGTAGATTCCTCTAGGGTTTATCTTCTAACTAGCTTAACCCAACTTCCTTATTTTAGGGCTAACCCACTTCTAACCACTTGTCCACTTAGAACCACTTTATCCACAAATAATAAGTTCTCCACTTTTAGTTTCAACTAATTAATTTTTAATTATTTTCTTAATTCAACCACTCAACCCATGATTATATCCTAGTTTCACCCACTTGACTAATCAACTTCTTCTAGTAGCTTCTATAATAATTGAACTCATTTGACCTTCTAGGGGCTTCTAGATAACTAATGAGGGTTTTCCAACTTCACATGGTCATAACTTTGTAACCGTGAGGAGTTATGTGACGTTCCACATATCACCATAAATGACATGACATATACTATCCATCTAGAATAGTTTCTCTTGTAAATTCATTGATATTCATTACATTATTCCTCAATAAAACTTGGGTTCCCTAAGTACACTGTTGGGATACTCAACCACCTAACCATTTGGACTTCACAATGTGTCTTCTTGTGAGGGATTTCACCATAAGGGAACCACTTTAAGAGCTTTATCCAAGAGTGTCTTCCCGTGAGGGATTTCTCCATAAGGGGACTACTTTGGAGTTTATCCATTTGGTTCTTCCTATCAACCATGAAATGACATCAATGATACAAATCCATCTAATATCAACACATCATTATKACATCACTTGACATCAACCCTTTGGCAAAAAATACATCAATGACCATATAACCAATATTCAATATATCAATTATACAAACACATCACCATGACAATACTTGACATMAACCCTTTYACRTCAATGACAACATAGTACAACAGGAAATAGGATGGAATCATAGTTAGATGTGTGGAATCCTCAGAAGTTAAAGAAATTRTGAGTGAGCTACATGCRMRGGTCTATTGAGGACATTTCTTAACAAGGAAAACAACACATTAAATATTSAGAGAAATTTTTATGCAATATATATATTTTATGGATGTCCATGAATTTGTAAGATCTTGTTGTTGAAATTTCTAAAATGCTCTACTATCATGTTGAAATTTGATATCTAGGCCAATAATTAATGTAAATATAAAATTTCACCTTACATAAGAGGTTTCTCCTTTATAATCCATATGAAATTTCAACATTAGGGATGATCTGAAATATTGATTTACAATCATAAACAATAAACAATATTTCAATTCACTTCAACCTAACACACTAGGTAGCTCAAGAGAAAAGATACCAAAAAAATGCGAACAAGTTTCAACCCTTTGGGTACACTTTTCCAAGAACATACCATATCTGAAATTCATTTTATTATACAATATTTTATATAAAAAATTTGTCTACCTTATATTCGTGTTATATATTAAATCACTTAACAATTCCAGTCCTATGTTATGTCAAATCAACATGAACAACAAGTGTTGGAAATCACCCAATCAAGAAGATACAAGTTTAAAATCAACTATGCAATTACACAATTTTGGACATAAATGAAGAATATGTATGTTGGTCCAAATAATTGAAACAAAATATACTGAACTCCTCGGCTTCACCTTAAATTGTCAAACCATGGATCGTGCAAAATTTTGAGGTGATGTTCTCTAATATATGCAAATTACATAGGTCTAACATGAAAACTTTAATAAAACCATGACAAGGAAAATGAACAAATTGAATAGCTCATTTTAATTTATTTATCATGCACTAAGTTACATGAATTTCACTTCCATATCTTATTGTAGTATGCTAAAAGGAAATTGGAGATAGGTCAGTACCTATTATGTAATGCACCCAACTCCAAATTAAATGAACCAAATAAAAATAGTAATGATTCCAAATCTAGATGTAGAAATAAAAAACACAACATGATATTCAAGCTTATGCAATGGTTCATGCTAATTAAACATAAATACAAGAACATATTTATGCATGGTGGAAACTAAACACATTAAACCATATAACATAAATAAACACAATAAATAAGAACACTCATCTTATGAAATATGCAATCCACTGCAGAGGACAAATGTTCCTCCAAACTATAGATTTGTTGTTCCAGTTCTCAACAACAAGTCACCCCTGATTTAGGGCTATGAATCCACAACAGACGATGGTCCCTAAGGCTGGCTAAAGTCCCCCTCTCAATAGTTAATCCCCACAACTAATTCTAGTCCACCAACTCTCTTCCCCACAACATGTAACACCCAAGGATGGGATCCCCCTTCACTGCTCATAGTCCCTCGATCCTTCCCACTCCTCTCTAGGGATCCATCATAGGTTGGACAAGAAATATCTCAATTGGTACCTCATGAATTCTATAATTGCAATAAAAAATTTCACAATAGAAAAACACTTTCTTTTCTTGAAAATTTTCGAATAGAATCTTGTTCACAGGCCCACAACCTCTCTTCTCATGAAACTACATCTCCAAACATCTACCATACATGCCCACTATGGCTAACTTCAATATTCAACACTCAAAACTCTCTTATTGTCCAAAATTCTCCATGTAAAAACTGCTCTCCATCCCCCAAAAATGTGAATGACTAATTTTTTCCTCTACCCATATGAATTTCCTCTCTTTTCCCAAGATAATTGACTTATTCTTAAAGGGAACTGATCCAACAATAGCTTCATTCCAAAAAAATTCTCCCTTTTCCTTCAAAAACCCTCATTTCTATTCTCCATGCCGAGTAAGTTGTCTCATCAAAGAGGGGAACTTCATCTGCATGTTCATCCATTTGTGTTTCCATGGATCTCCTTCAATCTTGTAAGGCTTATGATGAAGGCCGACTATGGTACCACTTTTTGGACACACTGACCACACTGAGGGGGGGGGTGAATCATTGAAGGGGTATTTTCACAACTTCTTTATAAAACACCTTTGTTAACAATCACCATTTACTCAATATTCATTACTTTCATTTATAACTAGTTTTTTGTAGGAAAACATTATCAATAAACCATCACCATAAAGAACACAAGGAACACAAGATATATGTATAAGTTTATTTTGTATTATGAATTACAATCCTTGGTTTTTATCAGCATCAACTGAAAAGAGAAACAACTCCACATGAGCACCAAATCTCAATGAAAGACTCAACTTGAAGATCTCAACATCAACTGAGATGTGAGAAATCCAATCCTCAAGTACAAGACCTTGCTTGTGGACAAAACCAAATATGTCAATCGGTACGCAACCTGTCAATAGTGCAACATGTGTATGTACACGACCTGCCTATACTGCAACATGTATATGTATGTTCTCTTCCTTTTGTCAGCCTACGTACACCTTCAGAAACTAGGGTTTTGAAACTTCAACCTTTTGGCCCTTCAGACCCTTTCTGCCTCGGTCACAACCACTTGTGATTTGTCACTGTAATATGCCTACCACTGCTCAATTTGTACCATAACCAATCATAAACATATCTATACCATCCAACAACCTATGCATGCTCCTCAACCATACACCATCATAGATCATAGATATCTCTCAATTAGAACATAACTGAACTACTCAACTGATTAGCTACCATATTCAGACATCAATACAACCATACAAAGAATGCCTCAAGAATTCACAATACCATGAGAAATTCTAAACATTAAGACAATATTTACCCACACCAAAACCTATGTAGTAGATCTAAATATGTAGAATGTTGATCTGGAACTTGCTTCAAACTTCAGGAATCTGGTAGCATATATCACTCAATTTTTCATGTCCTTTCCAAATGTATGCGCTCTTCTCTCCTTCAACCCTCTTATGTATGTTCCCTATCCCACTGCATCCCATGTACCACTTCATAAAACTAGGGTTTTTTGAACCTCCAAAACTTTTCACCGTCAAACCTTAGACTTACAGAACTTCTGATGCATCCATGAGTACTTGCAATGAATCTTTCTCCAAAATAGATCTTCAACTATGCTTAAGAGAGTCACACCACAAGAGACTCTTTCTCTCTTATTTATACCTCTCAAAGTAGCATCCTCTAGGGTTTATCATCTAACTAACTCTAACCAACTTCCTTAGTTTGGGGCTAACCCACTTCTAACCACTTGTCCACTTATAACCACTTTCTCTATAAACAGTAAACTCTCCACTTCTAGTTGCAACTAATTTATTTTAATTATTTCATTGTTGCAACCACTTATCCCATGAATAACCACTTTGACTGGTCAAATTTTTCTAGGAGCTTCTAGAATAATTTGACTTCTTTGACCTTCTAGGGGCTTCTAGACAACACATGAGGGTTCTCAAACTTCACATGGACATAACTCTCTAACCATGAGGAGTTATGTGACATTCCACATATCACCTGAAATGGAATGATGAGCACTATCCATCTAGAATAATCTCACTTGAAAATTCAATGATCTTCATTAAATTAATCCACAATAAACCTTGGGTTCCTTAACTACACATCTAGGATGACTCAACTACTTAACCATTGGACTTTGAAAAGTGTCTTCCTGTGAGGGATTTCACCATAAGGGAACCACTTTGGAGTTCATCCATTTGGTACTTCCTATCATTCATGACATGACATCAATGATACAACTTCTTCTTAACAATCAACATATCACTATGACACCACTTGGCATCAATTACATTAATCCTTTGACATCAATTAAATCCAGGACCACATGATCCAACAATTAATACATCAATGATACAATGACAATACTTGACATCAATTCTTTGACATCAATCCTTTGACATCAATGACAACATAATGCAACATGGTCATGAAGGAAACTTTTGTTTACCTGCAAAAATATGACATTCTCTACAAGATCTTACTTTTGCATTCACCTATGAAAGCAACTCTTTCCAATGATAACCATCTCTCAAAATTTTGTATGTTGTATCTCTCCAAGCATGGTTTCCTCCACATATACCTTTATGAAATTCATCTATAATTCCCTCAATTTCCTCTTCAACAATACAGTTCCGTAAAATTCCCAAAGGATCCTTCCAATAAATACTTTCATCTATTATGCAATACTTCATTTCTTGTAGCCTAAGAGATTTAGTTTTTTCTTCACTGAAATTAAGTGGGCATTCAAGATTTTGTAAATATAAAACAATGTCTTTATACCAAAGAGATAGAGAAAATTTATCAAGTACCTTTATTAGAAGTTGCTACAAATCTTCTTCCTCCAATTTTGTTGAAGGATAATCTATTATTTTTTAAACATCCCTACAATTCGATTCTACTAGAAGTTTTGTTAAATCCTGACCTTTAAACAATTTTGTTGGTTTTAATTCGAGGTCATACTCTTTAATTTTCGCTATTCATTTTCCTCTTCTCCCATCACTATCTGGTTGATTCAAAATTTCTTTGACAATACTACTAGGCACATATGCACTTATTTTGGAGTGTAAAACCTAAGCTCTAAAATATTTCAAAGCCTTTACCAATGTATATGCATGTTTCTCAATGGTATTATATTTAAGTTCTGAATCTCTTAAATGTTTACTTAAGAAAGCAATTGGTTGTTCATTATTTTTATAATTCTTTTGTAAAAGGACTGCAACAATAGTGTTATCAGAGGTAAAGGAAAAAATAAGAAAATCCTTTAAGTAATCTGAAATTACCAGCACTGGTGCTTCTCCTAAGGATTTATTGTTTTGATTAAATGAATATATGGCCTCTAAAGACCATTTAACCTCACTTTATTTTCTTAGCATGTCTCTATTAATCCTTTACAACTTTAGCAAAATTAGGCATGAATCTTCTTAGAAAGTTGATTTTTTCAAGAAATGATTGAATCTCTTTCTTGTTTGGTAGACTGATAATTTTTATCACCTCAACACATTGAGGATTAATTTTCACTCCTTTATTTGAAACAATGTGTCCAAGTAATTTTCCTTCCTGCATAGAAAAGTGTGATTTCTTAGGATTTAAGTGACTTAAGTGCCTTGGAATTGCATGAATATTGAATGTTAATTTTTTTTTTCAATTAAGTCCTGTTATAATGCAAGTTGTAGGTTGGGAAAAGCCTGAACCAACCACAAAGAAAGTGATACAACTTGGGAATTTTATACCCAATGTCACCTTGATGTAGGTCTCACACTTCAAGGGTGACTAGGTCACTCTAGGGAGGCGATCTCGATGACCCTAGGGGGATTTATATGGATATGGAGGGAAGTGGAAGTGAAGCCCCTAGAGGTCAAGTCTAAGTGGAATAAAAGGTAGGGAGAGATGCCTTGAAATTCAAGTAATTTTTTCCCCATAGGTATAGTACTTCTTCAGATGAGTTTACATGCACGAGACATAAGAAAAGACAGTTTGCAATGATATATGTTAGTTGGATCAGGAAGTTAAGATTTCTGTCCCTAATTTTCAGCAGTAGATAAAAATATATATCAGCAGGTAAATGGTACTATAATATGCTCAATAAGTTCTAGAGATCAAGTATAAAATACAAGAGAAAGGCTAGCTAAACTCAAGATCAAAATTCAATATTCTAGCACTAAAGGTAAGGTTGTTGTAAACACTTGTTTGCAAGAAATTATATCAAACTTATGGCTGTAACATTCAATGTATTACAGAAATAAAATCAGCCACTGAAATCCCCTCAAACTTTTCCAAAAAGTGCACTAGGCCAAGGAGAGTAAGTGCAAAAACTTTGAGCAAAATCCAATGGTTGATAAGAGAGTTATTCAAGCAAATGAGTTAGGGTTTCTGCAGCCCTAATGGCTGAAGATGTAATTTTTTAACAACAAGAAGAATTATCCCCTTGATGGGGATGCCCTAGTGGATGTGAGGTGCAGGAGGAATAAGGAATACACTCCACTTTGCAAGAAGTAAAAATGACTGAAATTCATGTTTTGTAATGCAATATTTTATTTCTCCAATGCAATAATAAATGAATAGTGCCTTTACTATTGGGTTAATTGGGTCATGAAAAGAAAGAGATAGAGAATCTACCTCCTTGGGGGTGTAAGCCCTTTTACTTCCCAAGGCAATTTTCTCTAGCTAGGGTTTAAGCTAAGAGGGTGTATGCCCTTATACTTCTCTTAGCAAAACCTTGTTAACAAAATAAGATGAAGATAAAGTGATGAAGACTATGGTGGGGGTGTATGTCCTTATACTTCCCACCTAGTTCCTAGCACAATAACCTTGACTTGAAACAAATGATAGCAAGTGAGTAAAACCATACTAATTCAAGGAAAAATGCCAAGATAATCCACCACAATAGGAAGAGATAAGCCTTCCAAGGCTAGGGCATCACTCCCATCAACCATAACATTAATATATAACCATGACAATTGATAAAGAGCCAAATATAGCCAAAAATTTCAGACCAAATCATCTCACAAGAGGGAGAGGTTTTTTTTTTTAAATGAGATCTTATGATATCTATTTATACAAAATGTAGCTAACATAGTTTTTCCAAAAATTAAGGAGTAAACCACAACATTAGTGGTCAATAACCCTAATATTACCCCCTTAACAAAGTATATTAAACAATTCACTTAAAATTTCACTTTTTACACAAATAAAACCCTAATTTAGGAGGACATCACCCCTTTAGGGGATGTTTTTCCACTTTGAGGAAGTCGTTGGTGTTGGAGAAGCATGGGTAGGCCTACAAAAGCCACATGTCAAGCATCTAAAAAATCTCATCATGGTGAGGAACTTTCTCCTCCTCAAACTTCCATGTGTCAAAAGAGTGGCATCTCACTACCATGCCCTAGTCCCAAAAGCATGACATCAAGCTAAAAAATAGGACGTTGTACCCATCCTAGGAAAATATTTTGGAAGGTAAGGACTAGGATAGGTCATCCAAGTCATCATAAAGGCCTTCCAATTCTGATCTTTCTTATTTGGCATGCGGGCCCCTAACATCCAACCCGTGGGCTTGTAGCCCCATGGAAGCCCAAGCTAGGCTTGTTCTCCCAAAACTATCCACCAACTATGTCCTGCAAAGACAAATGCACATGTCGTCCAAGGATCTCAAGTCATAAAATCATGATAAGTGAATCTAATCAATAAATAATACATATAAACATGTGTATCAAAGATCACTATATCAAAAAATTAACATCTCAAAGACACTATGTGACTTGTCAAGATTGAATATGGGAGGGTTGACGAGGTGTCCTATTGGGTAGGTATTTCCCTAGGTCAAGGATATTTTACAAGAGATCCCTCTCTAAGCCATGTAAAGTGGATGAATTGGTTGGGGTCAAGACTCAATGGGAATAGGGCTTGTTGTTCCTGAGATTAATTCTAAGGCTCAAAGAATAATGTCAGGCATCAAAGATTTAAAATGAAGTATTTTATAAGTGCTTTTTCTACCTTCAGTTTTCTGAGAAATAATATTTAAATGAAATTAATAATAAGACAGTACATAGGTTGTATCTCGTTATCCGAGTCACAATTATAATGTAAAATTATGTAGAAAATATTTACAAAAATGTTAAAACAAAGTCAGGTATCAATTACAAATAAGTCTCACCTTGTTTGCAGTAGAAGAAAAGTAGAAGATGCACCCTTGAAAAGGAGATAACGATGCAGTTATTCACACAGATCACAGGTCTTGTTTTACTCATAGTAATAATCGAGGAAAAGTTGTTACTGAATGAACTTCTAATATATTATGATCACAGTAGATGTGGTACTAAATTGCAATCATTCACTCTTCAAGAACTACAGAAACAAATTCAGAGATATGGAAACATAGAGGAAACACATAACTCAAATTGAATGAAACATAGAATCTTTGTCTACACTTGTATTAATATTCAAAAAAGTTTTCTCTTTTACATTCGGCAAGAAGCAACCTCGAATAGATCTAAAATCTATCTATTTATACAAAAATTGTCTCAACTGAAAACTGTTGGAATTCCTACAATACAATACCATTTGAATGAAATAACATCATGCATATATTGTTGAGTTCTGGTTTGATGTGTTGGCGCTTCATTTGTCTCTTCATTTGCTCGCATATGCACTCATTTTCATTTTCTCTTTGAACTGGGTACACATGTCTACTAAGGCCACCACAATCATTGGCTTACTGTATTTGCCATCTGATTTCGTTTCCATATGTCCCTTCGAATGCGTTTACTGGGATAAAAAATTGCAGTTGAAGATATGGGGGTGGTAATTGAACTTGTAGCTCAGTGCTCAATCATTATGGGATGGATAAGAATTATGGGGAAGAGTAACCATTCACGAATATGATGACGTGGGGACAAGTGTCCAATAAGGAGATGGGATGAGTGGATGCAAGGATGTAGGTGGTAGGGATAGATGGGGCAAGTGACGTGTAGCGAGTGTGACAGATTGGAGGGTGAAAGGTAGAGCGGGTGGAGGGAAGGTGTTGAACCCTTTTATACTTTTATATTTTGTGGGGGCACGAGGAAGTGGTTTTGAGGTAACTCGCCTTTCACCCCACAATGCACCTGGTGATGCTACATACCCCCGAGAGAAAACCATGGTTTAAATTGTGAGACCTCCCTTCGAAATTAAACCCCCCGCAACTTCGCCCCCCACAATCATTCTCAACTATTGATCTCCATGGTCCATTAAAACATGACTGTCTATCTTGCAAAGTGAGATAAGTTCCAAAATATTAATTCAAGGTCACAGCTCTCGATCACATGTAGAGAAGATATAGTGAACTTCGTGAAATTTCTGTCCGTCGATACAAGCAGGGGACACGCGTAAGATGATCATTGTATTCGGTGATATCGTATTGCCCACAGGCCTGACAACCTGCCTCTTCAACCACAACCACCTCCCTCACCTGGAGAGAGTATTGCACACAGGCTTGACAACCTGCTTCTTCAACCACAACCACCTCCCTCACCTGGAGAGAGTGTTGCACACAAGCCTGATAACCTGCTTCTTCAACTTCGTTCCCGCACAAGGAGGGAAAAAACAAGGCTCAACAAGGAACAAACGACAGCAACAAGCCACACTTAGCCAAGGGACTGCATGGCCATAACAACCCACAGTTATAACACACATGACATAGACAATTACGAGATGCTCAGTCTTCACAAAAGACGCAGGTCAGCTTCACGAACCTATTTTTCAGAGGTGTGTGGCTATGCATAGGTCCAATACAGAAACAAAATGGGTTCTGGGGAAGGATTCCAGCAAACTCAGGCGGAGTATGGAAGAATGGGCACACGACCCCCCAACATGGTTGACTTCTTCAGCTTTAACTTCATGCACCCAGGTCGACACCTGTCTTTCTGGAGTTGCATGCACTCCATTTTTCAAATGTTCCTTTCCCAGGAACTTGGGACAACACTCATCAATTGTCCACCTTAGCCTTTTAGGAAATAATAATAAATTATTATCCCCTTTAGAGGTAATCCTCCTAGCTTATCCCCTAGGCCCAACACTTAGCCTTCTCCCTTACCCAACCTTGTGGAAACTTAGTCCCCCATCACTCTTTCTTCATGGTCGGTCTACACACAACGATGTTTTTATATTAACAAAGTGCATAATTACATGTACAAAATAGGCTCATGGCCTTTAACACCTAGGCTCTCCGGCCTACTTTCACAAAATCTTACCAGCTTACAATTTCTCGACTCACCAACCTACAAAACATGTTTACAATACATAGATATAAATGGGGCTCGTCCTTGGGGTATTACAATCCCCTCCCCTTATTTTTGCACTGTCCTCAGTGCAACTTACTTATGCAACATCAACAAGATTTCCAAAATCTTCAAAAAGATGCGGGTATTTTGCCCGCATAGCATCCTCATGCTCCCATGTTGCGTCCTCAGGACCATACTAGGTCCACTGGACCTTTACAAGCCCTATGGCTCGATTCCGAAGCTTCTTACATTTCTGATCCAATATGTGCACCGGATGCACTTGCAAGATGCCTTCTTGCTCCACCTGAATCACATTCCAATCAATTATATGATTAGCATCAAGTATATATTTCTTAAGTAATAAAATATGAAACATATTATGTACAGTCATGGATGCAGGTAATGCAAGCATATATGCAACTGGCCCAATCTTTTCTAGGTTTTCAAATGGCCCACAAAATCTGGTTGCCAACTTTGAATACTTTTCCATCCTTAGGGAACTTCTATTGGCTTTCACTTTCAGGAAAACATGGTCGCCCACTTTAAACTCTCTGTGGGTTCTGTTTTTATCAACATAACTTTTCTGCCTGTCTTGGGTAGCCTTTCAATTCTGCTTAGTTTTTAGCATTTTCTCTTCCATTTCCTTGAGAAAATCTGGCCCAACCACTTCTCTATCATCTACATTATCCCATCTTACTGGAGTGTTTCACTTTCTGCCATAAAGTGCTTCAAATGGGCTCATCTTCAACAATTCTTGATACCCATTATTGTAGGCGAATTCTACCAAGTGTAGGTAGTCTTCCCATTTAGATGGTTTGTCCATCACATTTTTCCTTAGCATATATTCTATCAGTTGGTTCACCCTCTCTGTCTTCCCATCAAACTCAGGATGATAAGCAGTGTTGAAGATCAGATTTTTTCTAAATCCTTTGAACAACCCCTTCCAGATATTTGAGGTAAATTTCAGGTCCCTGTCAGACACAATTGTCTTGTAAATACCGTGTAATTGTGCTATTTCCCTCATAAAAATATCATCAACGTTAGTTTCCTTGTGAGTAGTCTTTAGTGGAATAAAATGGGTAGCTTTCGTTAGCTTGTCCACCACCACTATGATTGAATCATGCTTCTTGTCGGTCTTGGGCAATCCTGTGATGAAATCCATTCTCATCACTTCCCACTTCCACTCAAGAATGGGTAAAGGTTGTAGGAACCCTGCTGGGTGCCTATGTTAAGTTTTTACCTTCTGGCATTCCATACATCTAGCGATTTATTATCCAATTTTCTTCTTCATACCTGTCCAAAAGTAATGGCTCTTGACTGCTACCATAGTTTTCTGATATCAAGGGTGCCCAACTTAAGGCACATTATGCATTTCTTTCAAAATCATAAGTTTCAATTCTTGGACGTTAGGTACATCAATTATGTTCTTGTACATAAGTGTTCTATCAGTTTCCAATTTATAATTTTCCACTTTCTGTGGCATATTACCTTGTTGTAGCTTTACTACCAAATCCCTGTAACGCAAATCTGCATTTGCAACTTCCAAAATTCTTCTTTTAATATCATCTTGGTACATGCTAATGGTTGTAGCATGCAATTCATGCACTCTCCTGCTGAGAGCATCAACCACTTTGTTCTCTTTTCCTTTGATATGCTTGATACCAAAGTCATATTCACAAAGAAACTCCAACCACCTACTCTTCCTAGCATTCAAGGTTGGTTGATCAAACAAATACTTCAGACTGTTGTGGTCTGTTCTCAGTTTGAAATTCTTTCCCATGAGGTAATGCCTCCATTTCTTCAGAGCGTTAACGCTGGTTGCCAACTCTAAATCATGAGTTGCATAGCTCCTTTCATGCTCTTTCAACTTTTTGGATTCATAAAAAATTACTAACCCATTCTGACCAAGGACTCCTGCCAATCCTTCTTTGCATGCATCTGTACACAATACAAAGTCTTCATTCAGATCTACAATGCTCAGGATT
This sequence comes from Picea engelmannii, assembly GCA_009831015.1. Lineage (NCBI taxonomy): Eukaryota > Viridiplantae > Streptophyta > Pinopsida > Pinales > Pinaceae > Picea > Picea engelmannii. The sequence goes on along the minus strand of ML783352.1, from coordinate 294,545 downwards.
GGAGCACTGGTTAAAAATTGCTTCAATCGTTGGAATCTTTACTTGCAATCCTTTATCCATTGAAATTTCTTCTCCTTCCTTTGCAAGGAAGTGATAGGGTAAGTTATTCTTGAGAACCCCGCAATGAACCTTCTGTAATAGCCAACTTGTTGAAATTACTAAGACAACTGAGAGGGGGGGGGTGAATCAGTTGTTATTGTGCTTAAACAATTTTAAGTCTATTAAAACATTCTTAATCTTTCTTCAAGTGATCATCAATATTATACAACATATGGACAACATAAATAATGAGCATCAGTCACACATAAGATATACACAGAGACAGATTTTAACGAGGAAACCCACAAAGGGAGAAAACCTATACTTCTTCAAAATGATAGGCAATGTTTTAAGTTCTTTACATCATCTATAATTGAGCACCAACTCAATGTGAGGCTACTAACTCTGTTTTACAAGCTCCAACTTGTTTGAGAGCACCAACTCTTTAGTTTCTCTAGCACCCACTAGAAGGAAGCACACACTCCCTCAGTGTTCCAACACCAACTGGATGGAAGCACCAACTTCCAGTTACACAGGATCCAACCTATATAACAGAGAACACTTGTTCTCCCTTGCACCACCCTGCCACCCTAGTTTCTCTGGATACAACTAGATGGAAGCTACAACTCCCTGTGTTCAAGCACCCACTTGAACCTCTGAGGACAACAGTCCTCCCTACCACCTCCCAACCACCTTGAAATATAAATAAATGATTGAATAATCAACAACATAGATAAATCGATTCTTACCACTTCTTCTCTATTCTGTAAATCTGGTTTGCTTCTAATTGTTCTGCAATTCTTCTCTTCCTATGTTTGTTCTGCAATTCTTCTCTTCCTATGTTTGTTCTGCAATTCTTCTCTGCTACACTATTCTTCTGCTCTGTTCATACTTGGCTTGTCTTGTTGTCTCTTTCTATCTATTCTTTCTCTGTCCTTCTCATGCGCTTTGATATGTGCACATTCTGCTCTCTTCACCTTTTCTCCTCTGTTAAGCTTATGTTCCTTATCTCTGAGCTTTCTTCACACTGCGCATACTGTAATTTACCTTTCTATAGTTCAACTCATTTTTTAGTTAGAACAGCCAACTTTTCACATTCATCTCATATCTCCTTTTATTCACACACGCCTGAGCAACTGAATCACCAACCGATCAAAAATCATGAATCGGTTTTTCTAACTGAATCGTAACTAATCAATTAACTATGAGGTGAAATAGTAGCCATCCGATCATATTCAAATTCACCTGCACCGTTGGATTACAAGAAACAAAATGTCTTTTGCATTTCGTATTTCGACAATTCGTGATTTCGCATGTCACGAATTACTGTTGCGAAGCATCTCGACTCTCCAAGTGGCGATCCCCAAAATGGAGCCAGATCAACATTCCACAAAACTTCATAATCTGATCCCTTCTTTTCTTAATCGAATGGCTCATGGGATTTCTGCATTTTCCCCTTCGAGTCATCGTGACTCCAAAATTATAAAATTCATGATCACAAAATCTCCGAAGTGATCGGATGGTTCACATAACCCACTGAGATGAACGGTTGACAAGATTTCAGAGTTTTGCCTTTCGGGTTTTCGAGACTCACAATAGTCCCTTTCGGCATTCCTATGGTGAAGTGTTTCGACACTCCAACTCCTGATATCCAGAACTCCGAAATGGAATCAGATCAATGGTTCGGTATTTTGGCGTTTCGGCATTTCGATATTCTTGTGGCGAAGTGTTTCGACACTTGACTCCTCCAACTCCTCGTATCCGAAACTCCGAAATGGAGTTTAGCTTATGATCTTGCCATGCGATCAATGTTGTGCTACTGGTCTTGCCACTTTCTCTTGTTCGTCATCATCGGGTTGAGCTTTCCATCCATGAAAAACAAATACTCTGCCTTCTATCTACCCATAGTAAATATGCCAACAATCTCCCCCTTTGGCATTGATGGAAACCTTGAAGAACATCCAACTATAACATTGTAGCATCCTTGAAATTACCACACTTTCTCCCCCTTTGACATCAATGTCAAAGAAGAAACATGCTGCCCCTGAGCTGTTGCAATACATACTCCCCTTGTCAACTATGAGCAGCTTAGAAATACAACAGATATTCAATAAGGACTCCCCCTGACCAGGTGAACAGATTAGACGAAAGAAGTTATAACCCCCAACTTTTGACAAAGATATCCAAAAGGGTTGCTGCTAACGGTTTAGTAAAGATATCGGCTATCTGTTCTGTGGAAGGGATATAATTCAACTGAAAAACTCTGTTTGTAACTTGTTCTCTGAGAAAATGGTATTTTATTGGGATATGCTTAGTCTTGGAATGAAGAACAGGACTCTTGGAGACACTAATGGCACTGGTGTTATCACAATGAATTGTAATCAGATCAATATAATTTACCTTCAAATCTAAAAGAGTTTGGATCATCCACAAAATCTAAGTGCAACAAGTAGCAACAACAATGTACTCTGCTTCTGTAGTCGATAAGGAAATAGATCCCTACTTTTTACTAAGCCATGCTACCAACGAGTCACCCAGGAAGAATGCACCTCCACTGGTGCTCTTTCTCTCATCCACACAATTTGCCCAATCTGCATCTGAATAAGTAGTTAACTAAAAAAATTGATTTCTGGGATACCACAAACCATAAGGTCATTTTTCCCTTCAAGTATTTGAATATCCTTGTGGCAGCTACCAAATGACTTTGTTTAGGAGCAAACTGATAACGACCTACCATTCCAACAGCTTGCATTATATCAGGACGAGATGTTGTGATGTACAAAATACTGCCTATCATAGAGAGATATGTCCTTTGATCAACATCCGGTGAAATATCATCTTTACTGAGCTTGCAACCAACCACCATAGGTGTGCTAACAAGAGAGGAATCCTCCATCTGAAATTTCTTTAACATCTCTTTCAAATATTTTTCTTGAGAGATAAATATTCCTACAGAACTCTGATTTACTTGTAAACCAAGAAAATATGACAGTTCTCCTATCATGGACATCTCAAATTCTGTTTGCATAGAGTTAGCAAACCACTGGACAGATGATTCATTAGTACAACAAAAAATAATATCATCTACATAAACCAAAACAAGTAGTAAATTATCACCTTCAAACTTAATGTAGAGATTGTTGTCAACGGTACCTTTCTTGAACCCTTTGTCCTGTAAAACTTTGTCCAATCTATAATACCAAGCTCGTGGTGCTTGTTTTAGTCCATATAAGGCCTTCTTCAGCTTGCAAACATAATTAGGATTATCTGTCAATGAGAATCCTTTAGGTTGCTCCATATATACTTCTTCCTCTAAATCTCCATTAAGAAAAGTTGACTTAACATCCATCTGATACACTTTAAAGTTCTTATGGAATGAATATGCAAGGAACATTCTGATGGCCTCCAATCTTGCCACTGGTGAAAAATTTTCATCAAAGCCCTGAACTTCAACTTGTGCATACCCTTTACAAACCAATTTGGCTTTATTTCTAACAACTTGTCCTTTTTCATTCATTTTATTTTTTGAACACCCATTTGGAACTTATTACATTCTTATCTTCAGGTCTAGGGACAAGCTCCCAAGTATTGTTCTTCTCAATCTGATCAAGCTCTTCATTCATTTCTCTAATCCAATCATCATGCTGGTTGGCTTCATAATTTTTTTTAGGTTCAGTCATAGATAAAAAAGAAACATGAGATTTTTCTAAGTCTTTAATCAATTTCCTTCTTGTTTGAACTCCTTTATTTGTATCTCCAATTATCTGATTTTCAGGATGATTCTTTCTAACAATTCTGAGAGGTGATTTTGCTTATTTATGTTGGTTTGTATCATCCCGAGTATTCATATCGTCATCTAATTCAGATTCTTCCCTTTCTGATCCTTGGACCTATTCATCTTCATATTCAACTATATCTTTTGTGCTTGTTTCAACACTGCTTACATTTCTGACCATGATTTCTTCATCAAATTTAATGTCTATACAATCAACCAGTTTATGCATTCTCTTATTGTAACATCTGCACCCTTTAGTGTTTGTAGCATAACCTAAGAATATACCTTCATCATCCCTATCATCATATTTGTCAATATTTTCATCATTGTTCTTGATATAGCATTTACTCCCAAAGACTTTAAAATGCTTGATTGAAGTAGGTCTTCCAAACCATAGCTCATAAGGAGTCTTGTCACTATGTGGCATGAGATGATATTTGTTAAGGATATGAACGGTTGTATGAATTGCTTCTACCCAATATGTCTGAGGTATGTTCCTTTCATTCATCATTGATCTTGCCATTTGCTGTACTGATCTATTATGCCTCTCAACAACTCCATTTTGCTGTGGAGTCCTTGGAATTGTGTACTCTCTTTTGATCCCATGTTTATCATAGAACTCTTTGAAGTTCCATGAACTAAACTCTCCTCCTCTATCAGACCTTACTGCCTTTAATCTTTTTCCTATTTGATGCTCAATCAGATCCTTAAACACTTTGAATTTTTCAAATGCTTCAGATTTTTCCTTCAAAAAGGCAACCCATGTTAGTTTAGAATAATCATCAATAATCAACATAAAATAATTTTCTTTTCCTGTACCTTCTTTCCTTGATGGTCCACATAAATCCATATGTACTAACTGGAGAGGTTTTTCTGTTGAAGGAAAGTTTTTAGATTTGAACTGAGTGCGAGTAGGCTTTCCTATCTGGCAGGGTTTACAAACAGAGTCATATGGCTTTGATATCTTCAGAAGATATTTTACTGCCGCGTTGTTTCTGAGCTTGATTATATTATCAAAATTTAGGTGTCCAAGTCTCCTATGCCACAACCAACTTTCATCATACTTGCTTAAGTGGCATTCTTCTTTTTCTTCTTTTAACACATAGACATTGTTTTCTGTTCTTATCCCTTTTACAACTAGCTGTCCTGAATTCACAGATTTTATTCTGCAGTCTTTAGAGGTAAAAACGACTTCACATCCTTGGTCACAGACTTGACTGACACTAACCAGATTATGTTTCAGACCTTCTACAAACAACACATCTTGAGCTTTCCCTTTGCCATTACTCAAACTTACCATTCCTTTACCTTTTATTTTTCCTAGTGCATCATTTCCAAAAGTTACATTCCCTGATTTGCTTTCACTTAGAAGTTAGAGTTAGAAAATTACTTTTGTCTCCAGTCATATGTTTGGAACATCCACTGTCAATATACCAGGGATTCTTTTGTCTTTGGGCTGATAACACTAGTCCACACTGTAAATTCTAACCTTGTACAATATCTACTGCAAACTGATATTTAGAAAAGAACAGGAAAGATACAATGGAAAATACAAACATTACACAGAGATTTTTCACCTGGAAACCCAAACCGGGAAAACCGGCATATATTATATTCATACATTGCGTTACATTGTTTACAATACAATATACATATAGGAGCTAGCGGAATCCAAAACCCTAACCCAATGACCTAGATTAGTCCAAAACCCTAATTCTTTAACCGGAAATAGAAAACCATCGGCAAAAACTATGTGTTGAAGAAACCACCTAAATATCATGTGGTCCCGGAAATATGTGGTCCCAGTAATATGTCGTCCCGAAAATATGTCGTCCCGGTGCAAAAAAAAAATTCGGGGGCGCTGCCCCCGAACCCCCGCACGGGGGGCTCCGCCCCCCTACACCCCCCCTCTAACCCCCCTGTGCGCCCGGCGTAGATGCTCAGACACATGCAAAGAACATAACACACACCCAACATTCTCCCACTTGTTGTTTTCTTTGCACACAGGGGGTTACAGGGTTACATAGTCAACAATCCAGGGCAGCAATGCCCATGGATCCTCTATACCAAGAGAACTTCTCAGTGCTCACATATTTTGTTAATGAATCTGTAACATTCTTCAAAGTGTCCACCTTCATCAATGATACTTTATTTTCTTCAATCATGTCTCTCACAAAGTGATATTGAACATCAATGTGCTTTGTCTTTGAATGATAAGCAAGGTTCTTTGCCAAGAAAATTTGCACTCTCACTGTCACACTCTATCCTTACAGCTTCTTGTACCAACCCAATACCTGAACACAATCTTTGTAACCATACTGCTTCCTTACTTGCATGAGTGGTTACCATGTATTCAGATTCTGTAGTTGAAAGTGCCACTACAACTTGTCTTTTGCTCATCCAACTTATTGCTCCTCCAAACAGGTTAAACACATACCCGCTTGTGGATCTCCTACGATCCAAATCTCCAGCCCAGTATGCATCCACAAAGCCATGTATATCGACCACTCTGTCCAATCCCGGTCTTCCTTCGTAGCACAATCCATAGCTATCAGTGCCACGCAAATACCTGAAAACCCTTTTTACTGTTGT
>ML783352.1:268758-284755 GCA_009831015.1 Picea engelmannii | reverse complement strand
CATCTATAATTGAGCACCAACTCAATGTGAGGCTACTACCTATGTTTTACAAGCTCCAACTTGTTTGAGAGCACCAACTCTCTGGTTTCTCTAGCACCCACTAGAAGGAAGCACCAACTCCCTGAGTGTTCCAGCACCAACTGAATGGAAGCACCAACTTCCAGTTACACAGGCTCCAACCTATATAACAGAGAACACTTGTTCTCCCTTCTACCACCCTGCCACCCTAGTTTCTCTGGCTGCAACCAGATGGAAGCTACAACTCCCTGTGTTCAAGCACCCACTTGAACATCTCAGGACAACAATCCTCCTTAGCACCTCCCAACCACCCTGAAATATAAATAAATGATTGAATAATCAACAACATAGATAAATCGATTCTTACCACTTATTCTCTGTTCTGTAAAGATGGTCTGCTTCTATCTATTCTGCAATTCTTCTCTTCTTCTTCCTGTTCTGCAATTCTTCTCTGCTACACTATTCCTCTGCTTTGTTCATACTTGGCCTGTCTTGCTATCTTTTTCTATTTGTTCTTTCTCTATCCTTCTCATGCTCTTTGATATGTGCACATGATGCTCTCTTCACCCTTTCTCCTCTGTTCAACTTCTGTTCCTTATCTCTGAGCTTTCTTCACATTGAGCATACTGTAATTTTACATTTCTATAGTTCAACTCATTTTTCAATCAGAACAACCAACTTTTCACAGTCGTCTCATATCTCCTTTTATTCACACACGCCTCAGCAATTGAATTGCCAACCGATCAAGAATCATGAATGAGTTTTTCTAACTAAATCCTAACTGATCAATTAACTGTGAGGTGAAAGAGTAGCCCTACGATCATATTCTAATTCACCTGCACCGTTGGATTACAAGAAACAAAATGTCTTTCACATTTTGTATTTCGGCAATTCGTGATTTCGCATGTCACAAATTCCTGTTGCGAAGCATCTCGACTCTCCAAGTCGCGATCCACGAAATGGAGCCAAATCAACGGTCCACAAAACTTCATAATATGATCCCTTCTTTTCTTAATCGAATAGCTGGCGGGATTTCAACGTTTTTCCCTTCGACTCATCGTGACTCCAACATTATAAAATTCATGATCACAAAATCTTCGAAGTGATCGGATATTTCACATAACCCACTGAGATGAACAATTGACGAGATTTTCAGAGTTTTTCCTTTCGGGTTTTCAAGACTCACAATAGTCCCTTTCGGCATTTCTGTGGTGAAGTGTTTTGACACTCCAACTCCTGGTATCCAGAACTCTGAAATGGAGTCAGATCAATGGTCCAGTATTTCATCGTTTCGCATTGCGGCATTTCAGCATTTCGGCATTCCCGTGGTGAAGTGTTTCGACACTTGACTCCTCCAACTCCCAATATCCGAAACTACGAAATGGAGTTTAGCTTCTGATCTTTCCATCCGATCAATGTTGTGTTGTTGGTCTTGCCACTTTCTCTTGTTCGTCATCGTCGAACTAAGCTTGCCATCAATGACAAACAAATACCCTGCCTTCTGTCTGCCCGTAATAAATATGCCAACACAGCTAGACCCATAAATAATCTGAATTCTATCATATTTTTTGGTGCTGGCCATTTCCTAGTGGATTCAATATTCTGAGGATCTATGACTATCCCATCCTTTGAGATGATATGCCCCAAGTAATGGACATGCTTTTGATAAAATGAGCACTTGATTAGTTTAGCATACAATTTGTGCTCTCTTAACACTTGCAGCACCATCTTTAGATGTTGTTCATACTCTTCCTCCAACTTGGAATACACCATAATGTCATCCAAAAATACTATGACAAACTTGTCCAGATATTCTCTGAGCACACCATTCATTGGGAACATAAAAACATCGGGTGCATTCGACAACCCAAATGGCACCACTGTGAATTTATAGTGACCATACCTTTTTCTGAAGGCGGTCTTGCCAATGTCTTCATCGTTAATCCTTACCTGGTGGTATCCTAACCTGAGATATATTTTTGAAAATATCTTGGAATCCTTCAACTGATCAAAGATATCATCGATCCTTGGCAAAGGATACTTGTTCTTTACAATCACTTTTTTCAATTTTCTGAAATCGATGCACAATCTCAATGTCCCATCATTCTTCTTCACAAGGAGGATTGGAGCTCCCAAAGGTGACACACTTGGGAATATATAACCCTTATTTAGAAGTTCTTCAAGCTGCAATTGCAGTTCTTTCAGCTCTGGTGTACTCATTCTCTAAGGAGATTTCGACACTGGAGCTGCTCCAGGCATCAAGTTTACAGAGAAATCAATATCTCTCTTCGGGGTTAATCCTGGTACCTCCTGGAATACATCTTCAAAATATTTTAATATTGCATGGTCTTCAATCTTTGAGACCTCATCCTTATATGCTTCCTCCACATTGGCTGCAAATAATTGACAGTCTTTTTTGTAGCTCTTCTTCAGCTGCATTACTGAGATTTCTCTATCCGAAACTACTCTAGTAATTCCCTAGATCGTCCTCTGATTCTCTTCCTCATCTAGGAAAGTGAATGCCTTGATACAACAGTCTAATAAGGCATGGTGTTGGTCCAACCAATCCATCCCAATTAGACAATCATATGAACCTAAAGGTAAAACATTCAATTCAACCCTTGTGCTCAGTCCACTCATGTCCACTGGACAAGACTTAACCAACTCAACAAACTTTCTCTTGGTTCCTGTAGCCAACTGCACTAACCAATATTTCTCATGATTTCTTCTTGGTAAATGCAAACTTTCCACCATTCTAGGATCTCTGTAACTATGAGTAGCTCTTGAATCAATTAAAATAATAATGGGTTGGTTGTTGATCATACCTTCCACTTCAATCATATGTGACTGAAAATCAACCTGCTTGTTGTCCAGGGTTGCATATATTCTTGGAACACTTCTACCCATGTCCTCCATTGTTTCAGCCTCTTGAACATTGTGGATAGTTCTCACTTTGTCATTTTTGTGGGGACAATCTTTGTACCTATGATTTCCTTTACAACCCCAACATTCCATAGGTGTCTTCCTTGGCAATTTCCCACCTACTTCATCCTTCCTAGGATCTCTAAAACCTAATTGTTCTTGAGGACTGTTCCTGAAAAAGGGTAGTTTAGTTCCCTTCTTCCTCTGATCCATTTTGAAATTCTTCTTGTCTTCCAAAACCTTTCGGAAAGTAGGCTTTTCATATTGTTGCTCATACAAGCATTTTTCTCTCCTTATAGTTTCTTCCATAGTCTTAGGGTCATCATACTGGATCTTGTCACCAATGTAAGGTGGCAGTCCACTTAGATACATTTGAATTTTGACAGTCTCATCTTTGATGAACGAAACATACTTCAAAAACTCCAAAAAATTTCGTTCATATTCTTCAATGGTAATGTTGCCCAGCTTGAGTTCAAATAACTCTTTCATCTTTCTGTCATAGTATCTTTTAGTCAAGTATTTTTTTTCAAAATGCCTCTTGAATTATTTCAAAGTAACATATTTCTCTCTAATGTGTTGCACCTGCACAAGATGATCCCACCACATGGATGCCTTTCCTTTCAGTTGATACACTGCAATTCTTCCTTCTGCATGAGAGGAGTGATTATGCAGTTGGAAATATTTCCTCATGCCAAGAAACCATGTTTTGACATCTTCCTCCTTCTTTTGTTATCCATCAAATGTAGGAGGCTTAATCTTCTTCATTTCTCCCTTCAGCTCATCCACTCCAGATCTCCTATGCTTTCTGGTGGAAGATGGGTTTGAACTACTGTGTGCTCTCCTCTTGGAGTGACCTTAGGAGTGATGATGGTGTCTACTAACACTCCTTGATCTTCCTTCCTTCTCAATGATCCTGTTACTCCTTGCTTTTCTTGAGTCAGTCTCCTTATCTAACTTCTTTTCGATTCTCTCCAGACTCTACATCAACTTTAAGTTGATTCTCTCTATTTTTCCTTATCTTTCATGATCTTTCTGCTATCTGCTCAGTGATTTTGGGCATATTTCTGCAATCTTTCAATGATTTTCATCATATGCCCTTCCTTATCTATCTCTTCTCCATGCCCATTGGAGTTTGACCCTTCAACTCCCAAATGAACATCCATCCCTTTAGCTTCATTCTCTAAACTGGAAGCATTTTGTGCCTCCTCCATTTCTCTGCACTCAATAGAAATTCACTTTGGTCCTGACACTCGTTGAAATCTGCAAACACAATGTGTAGTCAACTAGGATTTGCCAGTCCATAATTCCTTAACAAATCCTACAAAATTCATAAACTGAATTTGTTTTAAGAAACGCTCAGATTTCATGAATTTTCCGAGCTCTGTTCGGCTCTGTAAAAATTTCAGGCCTTAGCCCTTTTCTCTTAGCCCCAAACCCTACAACCATAGGTTGTGACAAAAATCTAGATCGATAGGCGCTTAATCAAGACTTTGGGTTCCTAAGTCTTCATAATACATCACAACAGACTCTCAGAGTTTCAAATTCATGAACTAGTGAATTGGGGGGATCAACGATCCATGTCTACCCAACATCCAATGGATGACACTCGCTGTGGAACTTCTGTCATTGAAGCTTTAGGACTTCGGAGCTTTGGGACTTCGGGACTTCGGGACTTCAAAGATTCGAAACTTCGGGTTCTGCAAGTTTTCATGCTTTCTTTCTTCCAATCTCGCGACTTCCAAACTTCTGGATTCTCTATCCTCTGGACCCACATAGTACAATTGCCACCAACTAAGAAGATGGCACATGGTACGCCTAGGAAGGTCCATGTCATCCCAGGTGACATCTTCTGACCCCACCACGTCTACCCTTCCACTTAGAAACTTCGGGCTTCAGAAGTTTGTGCATCAACACATTCCCCTTCTCCGAACATCCGAAATTCGAAGTTACAGTCTAACAGTAAGGCTTCGAGGATAACCCTCCTGCACATTCTCCAGATCTGACAGTCGTAAAGTATGTCCCATTTTCCCAAACAGATCCTAAGGCCCACATTACTTTGCGGCCCAATACCACTTCTGTTGTGGTTTTACAACACTGCTACTCCTCCTGAGCTTCGTAACATGGCCAAGGTAACTTATTGGCACTCAGGAATGTTCTGAGGTTCGAAAATAGTTCCTCCAAACACAATCTCCACCTAAAAACGTGGGTCCAATGACCACTTATCCAACCCATTCAGGCTCAAAGTCGAAACCTTGGTTGTGAACCTGAATTTTGTCCATTTTGACAACAATTCTTTTCCAAAACTTTTGTTTCAACTACCACAAACATGGCCCATCCAGGCTCAGTGTTGAAACCTTGGCTCTGATACTGTATTGTAACATCCCTGACCCTCCAGAGATTGGGTAATTCCACTACTCAACTTTGACTTAGCTGCGAGACCAAATTGAACGTCCCCGACCATTGAACATGCCGAGTAACACTACCGTGCAGAACATTCACACACACACACACACACACACACACATATAACATACATTTTAATATAAATAAAACACATAACAAAGAGTTATTGCTACCATATAGATTCAAATGTAATAGACAATAATTCATATATGCAACGAAATACATGATAACATTCAAGCATCACGGGTATGCATAACATAAAATTAAGAACATAAATTATACTTATATTTCAACTGGAATAACACCACCAACTGCGTGCAGACCTTCCATGAACCTCCCTGCCTTAGACTGTGCTGATCATCACTCTTAACAGTAGGTCACCCCTAATCTGGGACTAAGCTCCACCAGGCAAGGGAATCCTAGGTTAGGCAAGGTCAAAAGGAAGACACACAGCTTATGAGGAAGGATTCTCTCCCAGAATCCACTTATGCCCACTGCTCACAGACTCTCATTACCAACATGTTTGTCCCACCCTAGGAGTATACACCTTTAGTGTCACACATGACAGTCCATCGACTGCTTCACCTTGGGCTTCAGCAACAAGTCGAACCGAAATTCTCAGAGCTCTGTACCAACTATGTGACCCCTTCTAGGAGAACTCACTTCCACAACACACTCTCTCACCTAGAGAGAGTTTCTCACAGGCCTGACAACCTGCCTCTTCAACCATAACCACCTCCCTCACTTGGAGAGAGTGTTGCACACAGGCCTGACAACCTGCTTCTTCAACTTCGTTCCCGCACAATGAGGATAACAACAAGGCTAAAAAAGGAACATACAACGGCGATAAGTCACACTTAGCCAAGAGACTGCATGGCCACAACAACCCACAGTTATAACGCACACAAGATAGACAATTACAGGATGCTCAGGCTTCAAAAAAGATGTGGGTTGGCTTCACAGATCTATTTTTCAGAGGTGTGTGGCTATGCAGAGGTCTAGTGCAGAGGGAAAACGGGTTCTAGGGAAGGATTCCAACGAACTCAGGCGGAGTATGGAAGAATGGGTGCGCAAACGCCCAACATGGTTGTCTTCTTCAGTTTTAAATGCATGCGCCCAGGTCGACACCTGTCTTCCTGGAGCTGCATGCACTCCATTTTTCATACGTTCCTTTCCCAGGAACTTGGAACAACACTCATCAATTGTCCACCTTAGCCTTTTAGGAAATAATAATAAATTATTATCCCCTTTAGAGGTAAGCCCCCTAGCTTAGGCCCTAGGCCCAACACTTAGCCTCCTCCCTTACCCAACCTTGTGGAAACTTAGTCCCCCATCACTCTTTCTTCGTGGTTGGTCTAAACGCAACGATGTTTTTATATTAACAAAGTGCATAATTACATGTACAAAACAAACTCCTAGCCTTTAACACCTAGGCTCTCCGACCTACTTGCACATAATCTTACCAACTTACAATTGATCCACTCACCAGCCTACAAAACATGTTTTCAATACATAGATATAAATGGGGCTCGTCCTTGGGGTATTACAATCCCCTCCCCTTATTTTTGCACTGTCCTCGATGCAACTTATTTACACAACATTAACAAGATTTCCAAAATATTCAAAAAGATGTGGGTATTTTGCCCGCATAGCATCCTCATGCTCCCATGTCACGTCCTCAGGACCATACCAAGTCCACTGGAACTTTACAAGCCCTATGGCTCGATCCCGAAGTTGCTTGCTTTTTCGATCCAATTTGCGCACCAAATGCACTTGCAAGACACCTTCTTGCTCCACCTGAATCACATTCTAATCGATTATATGATTAGCATCAGGTATATATTTCTTAAGCAATGAAATATGAAACACATTATGTATAGTCATGGATGCAGGTAATGCAAGCATATATGTAACTGGCCCAATCCTTTCTAGGATTTCAAATGGCCCACAAAATCTGGCTGCCAACTTCGAACAGTTTCGTAGCCTTAGGGAACTTATATTGGCTTTCACTTTTAGGAAAACATGATCTCCCACTTTAAACTCTCTGTGGGTTCTATTTTTATCAGCATAACATTTCTGCCTGTCTTGGGCAAACTTTAAGTTCTGGTTAATTTTTAGCATTTTCTCTTCCATTTCCTTGAGCAACCCTGGCCTAACCATTGGTCTATCAACTAGATTATCCCATCTTACTGGAGTGTTTCACTTTCTTCCATAAAGTGCTTGAAATGGGCTCATCTTCAATGATGCTTGATACCCATTGTTGTAGGCGAATTATACCAAGTGTAGGTAGTCTTCCCATTTAGATGGTTTGTCCATGGCATACATCCTTATAATATCTTCTATCACTTGGTTCACACTCTCTGTCTGCCCATCAGACTCAGGATGATAAGAAGTGTTGAAGTTCAGATTTGTTCTGAATCCTTTGAACAAACTTTTCTAGAACTTTTAGGTAAATTTCAGGTCCCTGTTAGACACAGTTGTCTTGGGAATACCGTGCAATCGTTCTATTTCCCTCATAAAAATATCAACAACTTTAGCTTCCTTGTGAGTAGTCTTTAGTGGAATAAAATGGGCATCTTTCATAAGCTTGTCCACCACCACCATGATTAAATCATGTTGCTTGTCGGTCCTGGGCAATCTTGTGATGAAATCCATTGTCACCACTTCCCACTTCCACTCAGGAATGGGTAAAGGTTGTAGCAACCATGCTGGGTGCCTATGTTCAACTTTGACCTTTTGGAATTCCATACATCTAGCAATGTATTCTCCAATTTCCTTCTTCATACCTGGCAAGAAGTAATGGCTCTTGACTGCTACCACAATTTTTTGATATCCAGAGTGCCCAGGATAAGGCACATTATGCATTTCTTTCAAAATCATAAGTTTCAATTACTAGACATTATGTACATAAATTATGTTCTTGTACATAAGTGTTCTGTCAGTTTCCAATTTATAATTTTCCACTTTCTATGGCATCTTACCTTGCTGTAGCTTTGCTGTCAAATACCTGTACTGCAAATCTGCATTTGCAGCTTCCAAAATTCTTCTTTTAATATCATCTTAGTACATGATAATGGTTGTAGCATGCAATTCATGCACTCTCCTGCTGAGCGCATCAACCACTTTGTTCTCTTTTCCTTTGATATGCTTGATATCAAATTCATATTCACAAAGAAAATACAACCACCTACTTTGCCTAACATTCAAGGTTGGTTGATCAAACAAATACTTCAGACCATTGTGGTCTGTTCTCGGTTTGAACTTCTTTCCCATGAGGTAATGCCTCCATTTCTTCAGAGCATGAACGATGGCTGCCAACTCTAAATCATGAGTTGCATAGTTCCTTTCATGCTCTTTCAACTTTTTGGATTCATAACAAATTACAAACCCATTATGACTGAGGACTCCTCCCAGTCCTACTTTGCATGCATCTGTACACACTACAAATTATTCATTTGGATCTGCAATCATTAGGATTGGAGCACTAGTTAACAACTGCTTCAATCGTTGGAATATTTTCTCACAATCCTGTATCCATTGAAATTTATTATCCTTCCTTTGCAATGAAGTGATAGGGTAAGTTATCCTTGAGAACCCTGCAATGAACCTTTTGTAATAGCGAGATAGACCCATAAAGGATCTAATTTCTGTCACATTTTTTGGTGCTGACCATTCTTTGATGGCTTCAATCTTCTCATGATCTATGGCTATCCCATCCTTTGAGATGATATTCCCCATGTAATGGACCCGCTTTTGATAAAATGAACACTCGATCAGTTTAGCATACATTTGGTTCTCTCTTAACACTTGCAGCACCATCTTCAGATGTTGTTCATGCTCTTCCTGAGACTTGGAATACACCAGAATGTCAGCCAAAAAGACTATGACAAACTTGTCCACATATTCTCTGAACACACCATTCATTAGGCACATAAAAACAACAGGTTCATTCGACAACCCAAATGGCACCACTGTGAATTCATAGTGACCATACCTTGTTATGAAGGTGGTCTTGTCGATGTATTCATCCTTAATCCTTACTTGGTGGTATCCTGACCTAATATCTATTTTTGAAAATATCCTAGAATCCTTCAACTGATCAAAGAGATCATCGATCCTTGGCAAAGGATACTTGTTCTTTACAGTCACATTGTTCAATTGTCTGAAATCGATGCATAATCTCAATGTCTCATCCTTCTTCTTCAAGAAGAAGACCGGGGCTCCCCAAGGTGACACTCTTGCGTGTATATACCCCTTCTTCAAAAGTTCTTCAAGCTGCAATTGTAGTTCTTTCAACTCTGGTGTACTCATTCTGTAAGGATATTTCGACACTGGAGCTGTTCCAGGCATCAGGTTTACAGAGAAATCAATATCTCTCTTCGGGGGTAATCCTGGTACCTCCTAGAATACATCTTCAAAATGTTTTAACATTGCATGGTCTTCAATCTTTTAGACCTAATCCTTATATGGTTCCTCCACATGGGATGCAAATAATTGACAACCTTTTCTATAGCTCTTCTTCAAGTGCATTGCTGAGATTTCTCTGATAGCAACTACTCTAGGAATTCCTTGGATTGTCCTCTAATTCCCTTCCACATCCAAGCAAGTGAATGCCTTGATACGATAGTCTAAGATGACATGGTGTTGGTCCAACCAATCCATCCCAATTAGACAGTCATAGGAACCTAAAGGTAAAACATACAATTCAACCTTTGTGCTCAGTCCATTCATGTCCACTGGACATGACTTAACCAACTCGACAACCTTTCTCTTGGCTCCTATAGCCAACTACACTAACCAAGATTTATCATGCTTTCTTCTTGGTAAATGCAAAATTTCCACCATTCTAGGATCTATGTAATTATGACTAGCTCCTGAATCAATTAAAATAGTAATGGGTTGGTTGTTGTTCACACCTTCCACTTCAATCATGTGTGACTGAAACTCATCATGATTGTTGTCCAGGGCTACGTTTGAAACACTTCTACCCATGTCCTCCACTGTTTCACCCTGTTGAACATTGTGGGCAGTTCTCACTTTGTCATTTATGTGGGGGCAGTCTCTGTACCTATGATTTCCTTTACAACCCCAACATTCCATAGGTGTCTACCTTGGCAATTTCCCACCTACTTCATCCTTCATGGGCTCTCTAAAACCTGTCTGTCCTTGAGGACTATTCCTGAAAAAGGGTGGTTATCTCCCTTCTTCCTCTGATCCATCTTGAAATTCTTCTTGTCTTCCAAAACCTTCTGGAAAGCAGGTTTTTCATATTGTTGCTCATACAAGAATTTTTCTCTCCTTATAGTTTCTTCCATAGTCTTAGGGTCATCATACTGGATCTTGTCAGCGATGGAAGGTGGTAGTCCACTTAGATACCTTTGAATTTTGACAATCTCATCTTTGATGAACAAAACATACTTCAACAACTCCAAAAACTTCTGTTTGTATTCTTCAATGGTAGTGCTGCCCAGCTTGAGTTCAAAGAAATCTTTCATCTCTATGTCGTAGTATCTTTTAGTCAAGTATTTCTTTTCAAAATACCTCTTGAATTCTTTCCAAGTAACATCTTTCTCTCTAATGTGTTGCACCTGCACAAGTTGATCCCACCACATGGATCCAGTATGATGAACTGGGTTGGACTGATTTTTTGTTATAAAATTAATGACATTATAATTATTCTCCACCAAAACATTTTGCAAAACCCAAATACTTGTATAAAATTTATGTTGAAAATATAATTTCGCAGTGTACCAGTTTGTTGCAAAACATCTGCTACAAGAAATTTCGTAGTGTGCCAAAATTCTTTGTGAAATATCTATTCTTAACTGTTTTGAATCTATGATCTTGTTCTCAATTAAATTAATCATTTCCTTGAGATCCTTCACTTCTCCACACAACGTGCCAACTTTGATAACATGCTTACAAAAGTTACCTCTCAATTCCCATGGGCAATTACACAAACTGAAAGTCTGCCCTAAGAACAACACAAGGTATTTATTCGAGGATGAATGATTCTAAGCCTAGTATGCATCTTCAACGTGCTCATCCTAGACACACTGGTCTTCTAAAATTCTTTTTTCTTTGTCTACAGATGTTTCATACATGTGCTCCAACCTATAGTTATTCACAAAACTATAATTTTTTCAGACACACCATGTTCCAGTAACATAATTCTACCCTTTTTAGTAATGTGAAGATCAACCAATCCATCCTATGTAGAGACTTCCTTCTACGATCACAAAAAATATTTTCTTTTGAGAAAACAATGATAGGATTCAATGGAACAGTTTGTCCCTGCAACAAACCATTCGTTCACAACTTTTTACCCGTGTACTATCCTAGAGAAAACGATTTCACTATGCAAAATCTATCTTTGCATCTGACTTTATGTGTCTTTGGTTTGACATCTCAGGCATACTTGGTGCTTTTCAAACATTTGAATTTAGATAATGGACAATTCCTCAATAACCTGTTGGTGAAGATCAAAATGATGTTGGCGCACAACATTTTAGCAGAAAACAAAGATTTGGCAGCGAAAACATAGTTTTGGTAGCAAAAACAAAGATTTGGCAACGAAAACAGAGTTATGGCAGCGAAAACAGAGTTATGGTAGTGAAAACAAAGTTTTGGCAGCGAAAATGGAGTTTTTGTAGCGAAAATGGAGTTTTGGCAGCATGATTTTGTAGGGGCCAGGAATTTCGCTGCATTTGAAGGATTTGAAATCTGCAATGAATAAAACATGACCCAAGACTCCAATTCTAATAAATACTCATAATTGCCTAACCCTAGACACGAGGACACCATCAAAACTCAAGTGATACTCATGATTGAAAACTATTATGGAGAAGGATGATTCCACATCGTTTGACATATGCGCTGCAAAACTACTGAAGTGTATTGAAATTACTTGGATTTTCTTTAAAAACTATGAAACCCTTTATAAATGACATGATATGACCTTTTGACACTTGAAGCACCCTTCATTATGATCTTGAATTTATTTTTATCCAAATGACAAAAGACTTTAAGGACTAAGAACTCAACATATGGCCAAATTTAATCTAACATTTTTATGTGTTAACAATTTGATAATACAAATTTGTTTTTAAATCTTTCCTTACTCTTTACTCACACAATTAAGAGTCATATTTTCTTAAAACTAGTTTTTATTTTTTCTTAATACATGAAACTTTTTTATTTCAAATTATATACTTCTAAGCATTCAAACTAACCTCTTTAAGTTCACATGTGATGAAATGATAAAAATATATTTTTAGATCCAAAGCTCATGGGTGGCTCCTTTATCGTCCACCATGGTTCCTCAAACATAAACTTAATTTCCATAATCTTTAATAGATTGTCATTATAGGGTTGCAACATGTGTTTATGTTATATGGTATTCATTGATTACCATCACTCACTCAAATTGTTTTTTATTGTAATATTTTTAGTGTTAATAGGTAAGCTTTATTCATCCTTATAAAACATTTTTAAGAGGCTTTTGACAATTATCCCATCTACTCAAAAGCTTCCAAATATACAAAGTTTTAGAAAATAACTTATTACTTCATTGTTTCATACATGATTTCATAAAGGTGCATAAGGCCATCTTTCACATAGGAACTATTAATTATTCCATCTACTCAAAACCTTCCAAATATACAAAGTTTTAGAGAATAACTTATTACTTCAATGTTTCATACATAATTTTTAAAGAATAACTTATTATTTCATTATTTCATACATGAATGTGCATAAAGTTTTTCATTATTTCATACATGAAGGTGCATAAAGTTTTTTTTAGAGAATAACTTATTACTTCATTGTTTCATACATGATTTCATAAACATGCATAAAGCTCATCTTTCACATAGAGACTATTACTTTTAGTTTATAAATACAATGACAAAATAATAAGAACCATTTTAGGGGTCCATATTAAATAAACTTATTATTCATAAACAAGACATCAATTAACATTATACACTCTAAAACAATAAACATTATACACAACTAAAAATTATTAAATGTTGTATATACTAGCACGGCCACATAATTATGTGACTGATAAATGTAGATAAAATTATATCATTTATAAATTTTAAAATTTATGTTAAAATTAGGGTTTGTAAAATAAATATATCTATTGAACTTCATCAAATTCAATTAATTATGATCCGTTTTCATTTATGATTTGCTCTTTACTATTCTAAAGCTCAAACAATTTAAAACTTAAAAACACCTCAGTTCTCTCAGCTCTAACATGCAAGGTTAAAGCATACAAATTTTGGCATGAAGAGACATATACGACTCATTAATTGAATGACCTGGTTAAGTGAAATGGCTACGACATGCAGCCACCCAAGCCCACGCCTGGTTAATTGAAACGGCTACGTGAAGACTGGGACTCTTCAAATCGTGGACACACCACCTACTGAATAACAACGAAAAATGTATATTTAAATGATTGAAAGGCTGACACCATGCATGGTCATGTGAAACACGAATTTGATATCGATTGACTCAATCTTTAATTAGGGATTTTCTTTTAGCACCCACTCTGGGACCTCATGCTTGATTCCTGCAGTTATGTTCGAATCGAATTGGTCACAGATATGGAGATAGAATTGAAGGAAGGAGCTAAAGGCATCACTGAATTTGATTCACCTAATTTAAAGTCAGAAAATGAAACGAGTTCATAACCATAAAATGAAACGGGCATACAGTTGAGGAAAGCCAAATGTGGTAATCCTAAAGGTTAGTCATTTAAATGTGGTCATCATATTGTGCTACAGTAATTTCTTAATATGATTAGGTAAATGTTAAAAAGTAAACACGTTAATGGATGCATTCAAAAACACAAGGAAGTTATGAAGAGTAAATCACATTCATTGATTTGGGAGGAAGACTAAGAATATGTCAACATCTTCAATTGTTAACCATCAAATTAAAATTTTAGATTAAAAAGTGACTAATTATACCCATTATCAATAGATATAAGCCTTACATAATTATAGTATGTAACCAAAACAACAAACTTCTACTAGGTATTTTTTTATGAAATTTATTAAAGATGGAACTCATTTCTTGCCCCGAGCTATAAACTACAATTATTCAAGATTTTGACATGTTTTTCACCTTCATTATCTTTCAAAGGCCTTTAATGAAACGTCTGTAGCCTGTATCCATTGCATTACAGGTTGCAATGCATTTTTCACATGATGTGAAATTAAAAGACGTAAATAATAACAAAAAGAAGTTTGTGGTGTGACGCATTATATAAAAAATGTTATAGAGTGCAATCAAGATGTAATGTGAAATTGAAATCCACGTTATAAAGGTTTCTAATTTTTCTAAAGTCTTTGGAGGCTTTGAATTTCTATCTCGTTTGTCGGCCATTAGATTGTAACTCGCAAACTTTATAGATTCGCAGGACATATTGACATGGTAAATGTCGACATCGTCACGTTGATTTGGAATTTAGCTTTATTTTTAATTACAGAATTCTACAGTGTGGGCATTGATTTGGAATTTAGTAATTTAGTTACGTATTTCTTTCCTGATTGATTTGAAAATATGGGATGCAGGACATATTGACATGGTAAATGTCGACATCGTCTACGTTGATTTGGAATTTAGTTTTATTTTTATTATCAGAATTTTACAGTGTGGGCTTGATTTGGAATTTAGTTACGTATTTCTTTCCTGACTGATTTTAAAATATGGGATGGTTTTTGTTTTCACCTTCAATCATATATATATATATATATATATATATATATATATATATATTTTAACCACCACCTTCATCCTCATCAAAATAATCTTTGAAAGGGGAAATTTTACTCTCTGATAAACTTTTCCAGATTATAAAATATATGCCGCTGATAAACTTTTCCAGATTATAAAATATATGCCGCTGGTAGCTGGAATAAACCTATGTCATTTCATTAAACCTTTCTTAAAGTTTGATAACTTCTCTTCTTTTTTTCAACTACGTGATAACAAGTGTCTGTGAGAACTTGTTCGAATGGAGGAGAGCATATCTTCCTTTCCAGAAATATGGAGTGGTTTTTGTTTTTTTTGGTTTTTAGTTTTTGTTTTCATCCAGTAGTGTTGGTTACACGTTCTATTTTTGGTGTTTTTGGTTGGAAACTGGTCATTTAAATTTAGATAATTTTTTTATATTTTGTCATTTAAATTGTATTTTCTGAATGTATAAATGGATTCAGTTTGCTGAAAAACATGTAGGGCAGTCAGATTATCCAAATTTAACCACTCAAATCTTAAGATCCAACCATTCTTCACTAAATTTTGTATAAAATCAAAATCAGCCCAAAAAATCCCCTAAAACCAATGCACAGTAAAAACGCCAGACCCACTAAAATCGATGACACAATCCCACTAAAATCCATAGTGTAGGTTAATCATCCAAACTTGACTTGCACAAATATTAATCTATGTTAAATGTAAACTTGTCAATTATATGGTCTTACACTAATTTCTTAATATGATTAGATAAATGTAAAAAAGTAAACAGGTTAAAAGATGCATTCATAAATACAAGAAAGTTATAAACAATAAATCACATTCATTGATTTAGAAAAACAACTAAAAATATACCTAAATCTCCAATTATTAACCATTTAATTAC
>ML783352.1:244074-254248 GCA_009831015.1 Picea engelmannii | reverse complement strand
CCCCAGTTGTAATTATGAACTGTAAACATATTGAATAGGTTGGTGAGTTGAGTTATAATAATCTAGGAGGCTTATGTGATGATTAGGCTAGAGAGCCTAGGATGCTAAGACCGGGAGCATGTTTTGTATATGTAATTATGCAAAATCATTAATAAAATATAAACATTGTTGCGTGTAGACCGACCATGAAGAAAGATTGTTGGGGGACTAAGCTTCCACAAGGTTGGGTAAGGGAGGAAGCTAAGTGTTTGGGCCAAGGGCTAAGCTAGGGAGATTACCTCTAAAGAGGATAATAATTTATTATTATTTCCTAAAATCTAAGGTTTGACCTAATTTGTGTTGTCCTAATTTCCTAAGGTAAAGGGGGATGAGTGTTAAGTGGAGCTCATGCAGCTTCAGGGAGACATGTGTCAACCTGGGAACATGCAGTTTTAAGTGGGAAAGTCAGCTCGTTGTTGCGGCATCTCATTCACGAGTCTCACAATTCTCATGACGGAGGATTCTTCACCATTGCATCGACACTCTCGCGAGGTTAGACACCCTGGAAGAGAGCCATACTCCCCACTGATGCACATGCCAATGTAACATGCAGACACTGGAGTTTTCCTCCATATTTCATGTGAAGCCCGATGAACTTGTATTTTTCCTGAGTTGTGTTGTGTCGTAGCGGTTGGCGGTTGTTGCCAACATAGTTTTGGCTAAGCTTGGTTTGGTTTCATATTTTGTGTCCATACCTATTTTCTGTGGTTGACATTCACCTGTGTGTTACCCGAATTATGTTGTTGACATCACCTGTGTCCGTTTGACATAAGAGATGAAATGAAGAAGCAGGTTGTTAGGCCTATGAGCAACTCTCCTAAGTGAGAGAGTTTGTTAGGAAGTGAGTTCTCCTGGAAGGGAGTCCTATAACAGCTACAGTACTATGAGACTTATGGTCTATCCTGTTGTTGAAGCCCAAGGTAAGAGAGGTGCACTAGCCGACATACTTGTATTAGTGAAGGTGCATCCTCCTGGGGTGGAGCAGGCGTGTGGAGAATCAATGTTTGTGGGTTGTGGGCATAAGTGGCTCCTAGGATAAAAGATCCTTCCTGTGTTTTGTGCAACTTCCTAGCTGTCCTCAGCCTAGTCTAGGATTCCCTTGCCCTGGGTGGAGCTTAGTCCCAACTCGAGGGTGACCCACTGCTAAGCGTGATGAGCAGCGTGGTCTATGGCTGGGAGGTTCATGGAAGGTCTGCATGCAGTCGATGGTCTCCTATTAAAGATAAGTACCACTTTTATGTTCATTTAAATGTTGTGTATATGTACATGTGTTATAATTAATGAGTAATGCATGTATATGTTGTTATTTTATGGGTTCTGCCTATGATTACTGCATGTATGTTTTTACTATTATTTCCACATTAATCTGTGTATTAGCAAAACATGTTGTATGTTTATGTTTATATATATGCACATGATAATTGTCATATCTATGAGGTAGCATGCCCTGGCCTAGGTGGCCTAGATGTGTTAATGTTGCTTCCGCATGAACATGTGTATGAGTAGAGTATTGATGTCTTCCTAATTGCATTATATATATATATATATATGTATGTATGTATGTATGTATGTATGTATGTATGTATGTATTTATATGTGTGAATACTAGAGGTTATCTATATCTTCCGGTTAAGTTTTATATGTGCTTATTTCCACAAAGTTACTCAGTGGCATGGCCTGGACTCTAGTTTAAGGCTTGAGCTATCACAGATCATAATAGAGCAGTAGAGCTACAGGAGTAGTGGCATTTCCTGGCCTGTTGTTGGCTAGGGATGTTACAAATTGGTATCAGAGCATGGTTACAAAACTGAGCCTAGATGGTCCATGTTAGTGGAAGTTGAAGAAAAATTTTCGGAAAGAATTGTTGTCGAACTAAACAAAATTCGAGGTCAGATCCATGGTTTCAACATTGAGCCTGGATGGGTTGGATAATTGGTCCTTGGACCCAAGGTTTCAGGTGGAAATTGTGTCTGGAGGAACCGATTTCGAACCTTAGAATGTTCCATGAGAGCCAAGAGGTTACTTTGGTCATGTTATGAAGCTCAGGAGGTGTAGCGGTATTATAAAACCATGACAGATGTGGTATTTGGCCACAGAGAGAGAGAGAGAGAGAGAGAGAGATCACAACACTTATGGTGTTGGGGTCATAAGATCTGTTCGGAAGGAAGGGAAATCCTTTGTGACTGTCAGATCTAGAGAGGGTGCAGAAGGGTTAACCTGGAAGCCCTCCGACTTCGCGACTTCGGTGAAGTTAGGTGAAAAATAATAGAAAGGCTGAAGCCTGAAGCTCTGAAGTCCAGAAGTGGACTTGCACCATAGATCTAGTGAGAAGCCTTACCGTTAGATCTCACAACAGATCATAATTTCATAGTTCGACGATGGGGAGAAGAGATATGTGCTGATGCACAAACTTTCGAAGCCCCAAAGTGGATCTACACCGTAGATATGGGGAGGAGAGGTCGATCATTGAATCAATACAATGTTAAAAGGTCAAATGTAGTAGTGAAGGGAGAAAGATCTCGAAGAGATGAAGTAGTGAGTCATGATGACATCACTTGAATTGACATGGAAACATGGGTTGTGTGCCGCATATAAGTGGGTTCCAAACCCATGGAATACATATGGAACATGACGTGTGACACCCATCTAATTGGGCCATGATTTGGTTGCTAGTATTCTGCCACGTGGCACTCCATATGAGCATGGTTAGTGGGACCTGAGGTTATGTAACGTAGTTAAAGGTCAGGAACCCACAGTGGCGTTGATCACGATACATCAATATCAATGACTAGAAGAAATTGCGGGGACCCAAGTTGCACGGAAGTTAATTATCCAAGGCAGTCTCTCAATCCAAACCACGGTTTCACCGAGGGGTTATGTTTCAATGTCAGAAAAATTGCGGGACAAAAGGTGGGTTACTCCAAACCACCATTGCATGCCCCCGCAATTGAAAAAACGTTAAGTGATGTGACGTAATGATGTCAACAAAGGTGACATGGGAATGTTTAGAGATTAACTGGTTTGAATGTGTAAACTGGTGAAGTATCAAATAATTTTCAATTGTTTCTCTTCTTTGAGTTTTCGAGTGCATGGAATGCACATTGTCCGCAAGGAGTGCGTTGACAGAGGTAAGTTAACCTTAGAGAATCTCATGAGAGATATCGTTGAACCTTCATCAGCATAAGTGGAAGGAGTGCACAGGAAGAACTTTGTATTGAGTTCAGAGAGAAATAGAGTCACTGAGAATTTTGTAGGGCTCTGCCAGGTGGGCATCGAGCGAGTGCAAGCATTCATAGAGAGAAATCTTTGTCAAGTTCATGGAGAAGAGTATCAGAGGAAGATACTCACAGAGCTATTGAACACTCTGTAGAAAATGTTCAGCAAGGTGTGCTTTGAGTAGAAGGTTGCTAGAAGGGCACGAAGTTTTCCTTTGATAAGGAAACAAAAGGGCCGAGACCCTTAGGAGACTGAGTAAACCAAAAATATCAGAAGAGATAACACTTACGAGAGTGAAGACGAGATCCAGGAGGCAGACTCGTAGGAGAAAGGTTAAAGGCCGAAGCCTTTGAACATATACAAAATCTTCCAAGGCGGAAGAAGTCAAAAGATCAGGAGGAGGAGCAACAACAACCATCAGATTGGTTGTGGGGAGGATAGTGGAATGTTAGATAAGCGTCCAGTATAAAAAAGGAAGCGCAGAGGAGAGGAACAGATCCCATCCGCTAGGTTTGAGTGTGAAGGACCAACAACCGTTGGATTCGAAGGTAGGCGCACAAGACTTAACCCTTGTGTGCGTAGGAGAAGTGGACGTATTAAAGTCCTGAAGTCCTGAAGTGATTTGGGACCATCCATCGTCAAGGGGAACATGTGGTGTAAGATCCATAACTTCGAAAGTTGTGGACAAGAAGGAGGAGAAACAAACAAAGTAAATCTTGGTCGTTGATCTAAAAGTGGACGTGTGGGGCTAGATCTGGAACTCTAGAGGAAAGCAGAGGATGAAAGTGTTGAAGTCCCAAAGAAGATCTCAATCATTGATCGAGGAGGAGTTCGAAGGACCGTTGATATGGTCTTGATTAGAAATAGCCGAAGTCCCAAAGAGAATCAAGGTCGTTGATTTGGAGAGGACGCGTGGCAGAAGATATGTTACTTTGGGGAAATCCACTCCGGAGATTTGTGTGTGTGGAGATTGAGAACTCCCGAAGGCTGGAGAGTTGGATTTCATTAGAACCATCTGATTGTTGAGGACAAGTGTCAATAGATCTTCCACTCCGGAATATTGTCATATGGGGAAAAGAAGATAGTTGAGAGTTGAAACTCATGAGGGCCGGAGAGTCAGAATCAACTGTAGCCATTGATTTGGAAGAGAGCTACGTGTCAACATATCGTGTAGATATGGGATCGTGTGTGGAAGGAGGAAATAAGGTAGAAAAGGGAGGATAGATAACAATCGTTGATCGTGGATCATCACCAAGGGATTGAAGATTGATGAACAAGTTGGATTGTGGGGCGAGAACTTGCTTAGATGTTAAAAATATGAGAACAAGCTGCAATTTATACCATGGTTTTAACAAATTGATGCGTGATAGATGGAGGTGAATTGCAAGGTGAAAAGCGGGTTGGCCTAAAACCACTCTTATGAATTCTCGTAATCACAGTTTTCCATGAGGTCATATCCCAGGGCCATATGAAGGAAAGGGATAATGAAAAAGGGGCTAGCGCCTAAAACTTGGAGTTTTGGAAGCACGAAGGAATAGTTTGCAGGTCTGTCAGGACCTACGCCTAAAGGAGAAAAGGGGGCATGTGTATAATTGTTTTAGGTTCAATCACGAGCCCGAAGAGTCAATTTGACTCAGAAGATTGAAACATCCTTTGACCGAGAGGTCAACAGACCCCGCTGAGGTGGGGGCACTACGTCAAAAGTGCTCAGGACAAAAATAGCCATGTACAGTGACTACAATGAGAGCATAAGAAGATTCAAGAATACAGGAAGAATTGTAGAATTCGAGGATCAACAAGGAAAAGTTTTATAGGGAGAAAGAATTTGCTGCAATTTTTGTGGCAGCAAGTATGTTACAACTTGTTGAGTCAACCAGAGGAATGAATGCTTGCATGTTTGCAAGTGTTGTTGGTGATGTTGCTACATAAGGAGGGAAGCAACATAGAGCTGAAGTGTTGGTTATAAGTTTGATAAAAGAAGCATGAAAGCTTCTCCTACCATCATACATTAAGGTAGTATAAAATTTATTAATGGCAGTCATGCATGTATGAGTTTTTATTACTCTTTTTGCATAATTGCTTAAAGGAAATTTAAGTAAGAATTTCCTCAGCCCGAGTTATTATATAAAATGACATGATTATATTATTGAATGCATACCACTGGATGTGGTAAAGGCTAGAGGCCTATATTAATTCAAAGCTTTTTAGCTTCTGAATGCACACACTGACATAGTAGAATTTCATGTTAATTTGGTTATGGGGTAGTAACCAAAGAATTAAAAGATAAGAACTTGTTATAGGAATGATGCCAGTAAGCTAGTCATTTATGAGACCGGGACATGGTTGGATATGGCAAGGTATGGATATGGAAAGGTTATGAGCTACACAGGTACTAAAATCTTGCTACCTTTAAATAAAACTTGGACTGCAACCTTTTTGCTAACACTAATAAACACCACAGAATTATATTCTTGTTGTAGTGTTCAGGTCGAAAAGGAAGACATCCAATTAATTGGGAAGACAATAGGAAGTGTGTGGAGAGTGTGTCAACACATTGGAAAGAATTCCAACTTATGGATGGTGAGATACATGAAAATTTGTTGGTTGTATGCAAGATGAAGCGTTACAGGAAAAATGGTATGCAGTTTGGTGCCTGTGAAATAACCGGAAGGATGGATGCATTCATAATACGACAACAACCAAGATGAATTATGAAATAGAATTTCATGTTTTGCGGAAAAAATTGAAGTCCCTTTTGAACTAATTTGAGTTCCTAAATGAATTATTTTATGTTTTCTCATGATAAATTCATGTGGGTGATGCAGATGAGATGATGTTGATTAAAGTTAGAATTTTGACTACAAAGAGTAGCTCGGGGAAGATGTTGATTGGAAATATCTGAGGGCAGTTGGAACTTCGGGATCCACAGTGCTCTAAGACTTCTGGTCCAGCCTGTTGTTGAAGACCAAGGAAATGGAGGAGTAACATCCAATGGACTGTGTGACAGTGAAGGTGCACACTCCTGGGGTGGGACAGGCATGTGGGGAAGAGAGACCGTTGGTTGGAATGTTGTTGGGGTTTGGTACCTTGGCCTAGACCATGTTTATATGGAAGTCTTCTTAATCAAAAGATAAGTACAATTCTCTATTTATTGTGTAGGAGAAGAGTGTTTATGTCTGTGGAGCCATAGCCCTGCTACGAGTTATCAACAGTGATATCTAAAGCTGGGTGGAACGCCGTGGATCTACATCCAGTCAGTGCTTTCAATGAGGTTTAATTGAAGCATGTAATAAGTAGAAATGATATGAATGCTTTCCTAAAGCATCCCTATGGAATAGAGCAATTGAGTTTCACCTGCAGAAGGAACACCAGAATTAGTGCTTGAAAACAAGGCAACAGGTGGATAACGGGCTTCTAATAACTAAAGCTTGGAGCTTTTTGAAGAATTTTTGCATTGTATATGTATAAACAAGTTGCACTGAGGACAATGCAAAAATAAGGGGAGGGGATTGTAATATCCCCCGGTGGAGCCCCAATTGTAATTATGAATTGTAAACATATTGGATAGGCTGGTGAGTCGAGTTATAATAATCTAGGAGGCTTATGTGATGATTATGCCAGAGATCCTAGGATGTTAAGGTCAGGAGCATGTTTTGTATATGTAATTATGCAAAATCATTAATAAAATTTAAATATCGTTGTGCGTAGACTGACCACGAAGAAAGAGTGATGGGGGACTAAGCTTCCACAAGGTTGGGTAATGGAGGAGGCTAAGTATTTGGGCCTAGGGGATAAGCTAGGGAGATTACCTCTAAAGAGGATACTAATTTATTATTATTTCCTAAAATCTAAGGTTTGACATAATTTGTGTTGTCCTAAGTTCCTAAGGGAAAGGGGGACAAGTGTTAAGTGGAGCTCATGCAGCTTCAGGGAGACATGTGTCAACCTTGGCACATACATTTTTAAGTGGTAAAGTTAGCTCATTGTCGAGGCATCTCATTCACGAGTCTCACGATGGAGGATACTTCACCATTGCATCGACACTCTCGCGAGTTTATCCACCCTAGAAGAGAGCCATACTCCCCACTGATGCATGCTCTAGTGTAACCTGTAGACACTGGAGTTGTCCTCCGTATTTCCTGTGGATCCCGATGAACTTGTATTTTTCCTGAGTCATTTTGTGTCATAATGGTTGGCGGTTGCTGCCAACATAGTTTTGGCTAAGATTGGTTTTCTTTCATATTATGTGTCCATACTTGCTTTTTGTGGTTGACATTCACCTATTTTTTACCCGAATTCTGTTGTTGACATCACCTGTGTTAGTTTGACATAAGAGATAAATTGAAGATGCAGGTTGTTAGGCCTGTGAGCAACTCTCCCAGGTGAGAGAGTTTGTTGGGAAGTGAGTTCTCCTGGAAGGGATTCTCGTAGCAACTATAGTACTCTGAGACTTTTGGTCCAACCTGTTGTTGACGCCCAAGGTAAGGGAGGTGTACTAGCCAATGGACTTGTATTAGTGAAGGTGTTTCCTCCTGCGGTGGAACAGGCGTGTGGAGAATGAGGGTCTGTGGGTTGTGGGCGTAAGTGGCTCATGGGATAAAAGATCCTTCCTGTGTTTTTTACAACTTCCTTGTTGTCTTCAGCCTAGTATAGGATTCCCTTGCCCTGGGTGGAGCTTAGTCCCATCTCTGGGGTGACCCAGTGCTAAGCATGATGAGCAACGTGGTCTATGGCAGGGAGGTTCCTAGAAGGTCTTCATGCAGTCGGTGGTCTCCTATTAAATATAAGTACCACTTTTATGTTCATTTACATGTTGTGTATATGTACATGTGTTATAATTAATGAGTAATGCCTGTATATGTTGTTATTTTATGGCTTATGCCTGTGATTATTGTATGTATGTTTTTACTATTATTTCCACATTAATATGTGTATTAGCATAACATGTTGTATGTTTATGTTTACATATATGCACATGATAATTGTCATCTCTATGAGGTAGCATGCCCTAGACTAGGTGGCCTAGATGTGTTAATGTTTCTTCCACATGAACATGTGTATGAGTAGAGTATTGACATCTTCTTAATTGCATTAGATATATATGTGTGTGTGCGTTTGTGTGTGTGTGTGTGTGTGTGTGTGTGTGTGTGAATACCAGAGGTTATCTCTATCTTTCAGTTAAGTTTTATATGTGCTTATTTCCGCAAAGTTACTCGGTGGCATGGCCTGGCCTGTAGTTTAAGGCTAGAGTTGTCATAGATCGGACTAGAGAAGCAGAGCTATAGGAGTAGTGGCATTTCCCGGCATGTTGGTGGCTAGGGATGTTACAAGAAATGTTTATGTGGCTCCATACAATATTGAATGTTACAAATTCCACAACTATGGACACATAGCTCGTGATTGTAGAAGCATGATGCATACTTCCATGAAAGAAAACATTAATATCAGATACAAGAAGGTTTAGAAAAGAAAGCAAGAACAAAAATAAAAGGTAAATGAAGAACATGTGAATGAAGAAATCCCACAAATCATACTCTTAGGATTTACAATAGTGAAAGATCATGACAAATATATAGGAAGAAAAGAAGATATCGAAATTCATAATGATCCTGTTAAAGAGCAGCTTAAAGTATTCTTAGATAATCCTTCCAACTTGGGGACTCCGAACAATGTGAATAATGAAGAGGGGGAGTCTAAGCAACAACACCCATTATAGATAAGAGAATTATTCTTTGAGCAGTCTGAATTGTTTGCAAATTTTGAGAAGACATATTATGAATTATCTAATAGCAGAGGTATGAAGAAGTCAGCTGGTAGTTACGAAGAATATCATTGACACACCTTGGCAATAGATTCATGATTGTATGGAATATTTCATATTGTTTATAACATATATCTAGGAAAGGGCATATTTAGTACATATTGTTGCAGACACATAGGGTATAATTTGCAGATTGATAAGACAACTTAAGAAATAGGAATATATAGTGAATAGTTGTAGCAAAGTCAAAGAAATCTTCAGAAGAGTAAAAAGTGATAGATGGGTCAACAATGTGTGCAGTTTCGTAGCAGAATCATGGACACTTGTTATGACATATGGACAAAGATGATTTGACAAGCCTTGAAGGCTTGAAGTCAAGTAATGAAGTCAATATTAACATGAATGTTTTCATATACATCACTAGATTACAATAACATGAAACACCAAGGGAAAAAAAAGAATCGAAAGAGAGGAAAGGAAGAATAAACAAGAATCCCCACATGGATCTACACAACATGTTGCAAAAGAAGTCAGGGGGGCAGAAATTGTCATAGGTAGTTACCCTTAATGTCAAAGGAGAATAGAAAGATCAGAGGAATGAAGACAGGGGAAGCACATAAAGATAGAGAGATATTGTTCAGAAAATGTATAATTTTAGGGGGAGACACTCCTTTCTATTGATATCAAAAGGGAATTGAAATATCAAAAGCATGAAGATAAGGGGATCAGCCCCAAAGAGATTTACCCTTTTCCATTGATGTCGAAGGGGGAGAAAAACACGAGGAGAGAAATATCAAGAGCATTGGTCATAGGTGGAGTATGAGTGTTGCCATCAATTCCAAATAGGGAGATTG
Organism: Picea engelmannii; assembly: GCA_009831015.1. Classification (NCBI taxonomy): domain Eukaryota; kingdom Viridiplantae; phylum Streptophyta; class Pinopsida; order Pinales; family Pinaceae; genus Picea; species Picea engelmannii. The sequence goes on along the minus strand of ML783352.1, from coordinate 244,378 downwards.
TTGGAAAGTTAGTTGTCATTGATTTCAACCCTAGATGTCAAATTTATAAGAAGTCTATAAGCATTGATGTCAATCATAGAAGAAGCATGTTAACCCCACAAGAAGCCTCTAGAAGTGATGTATTTGTTTCAAGGAATAAGTGATGGGAACATATTTGTAGAAGTCTCCAAAGTGGTCCCCGTGTGGCGTATCTTTAAGAATCGTCCTCATGAGAAGACATTTTGAAGAAGTCTACAAGAATACCTGGAAAGATGGCTAAGTGGTTAAGTGGTTGAGAAGCCCCAAAGTCATGGTTATGAAGCCC
>ML783352.1:139652-150213 GCA_009831015.1 Picea engelmannii | reverse complement strand
AACCTATGTGAGTCCAATCTCGAGGAACCATATGGGACTTGTTATTGCACAATCTGTACTTTCTCAAAGACCAAGGAAAGTAAGGGATATTGTCATAACAAACATGATATCCTATCACTATCACCTTAATAGGAAATCCCCACTTTTTATGGATAGGAAGGGTCTACCCAGGGGAGGCACCCCAGTAATAATATAGCATGCATATACAATAATTCCAAGTACACATATGATAATAATACCTCAATAGACAATGGACAATGAAAATAAGTGTTAGTTAATAAAAAATTGCAGCAGTTAATAAGTTTACAATATCAATTAATAAATTGTAACAACTGCAATAAAGTTTCTTCAAAACTGCTTGAGAAGATAGTGAAAAGATAACATTTACTAAGAAGAATGATAATCAAATGTCGTAAGCAACTTCTGAAGTGTTTAGCTAGCATTGAAAGTCAATTATGCAGAAAAATTGCTACAGCTAGATGGTTGTAGAAAATATTTATAACAACAACATGAAAGTTAGTGATATAGGATAAATTAGTGTTAGATTTAATTAGTAATAGCTTCAGAGAATAGTGTTTGATTGTTTGATCAACCTTCCAACAAAAGAGAGACAAGAGACTAGTTCCTTTAGGGCTTATGGAGTCAATTATATCAACACATTAGCTTGGAGAGACAACAATGATTATACTTGTCTAAAAGATAACAAGGTGGAATATTGAGAAGTAGTACATTAAGTTCTCAAGCACCAAGCCTCAAAGAGAAGGTTCAACTAGGGTGTAGGAACTTCTAGGCCTTATTGATTTGTCATATCCTTAATCTCTTGAAAAATATTTAATGCAATAAGAACTAGACAAATCTTCTAAAGTTATAGCACTTTAGGGCTCTAGAAGTTTGTCTAGACAATATCTTCGTAAGAAAAACTAGCAAAATAAAGAGCAAGAAAGAAGCACCTTATGTTTCTTACACACAGGGTTTGAAGAAAACAATTTCATAATATCACATATGAACAAGTAAACATACCATAGACATTTTTCATGAAATGAAAATTGCAGATATACTTACTTCACCAAGAATAATCAGGCACAAAAACCCTAGATTTGCCAAAATTTCACCAAGAAATGATCCAAAATGCATCCAAAATAGACTCCAAGCAAGTGTGCCTTGGAAATTTCAGCGAATAACCCCTCTAGGGAGAAAATTTCAGTCCTCCCTCTTGTGAGAGGTGGGTTGTGATGTCAAAATGAGATCACTTTATGTTTATTTATACAAAATTTTGACCTTTAATTAATTTTCAAGTCAAAATAAGGCCAACTTGACCAATTTACAATAAAATTCAATTTTGACATAATAAAAATTAATTAGCATCTCAAGACACCTCCAAGGGTGATGTCATGCACTTCTAGGGTGATTTTCAAGCGTAAAGGTGGAATGTTGAGTCTAAACTGTAGGTTGGTTGGCCTCCAAAGTCCCTAGATGATTCCCACATGTGCCACGAGGCTCATAAATTCCTCAAAAATGAAAACCCTAGCTCTAGATGATGTCTAGGGTCATGATGGTGACGTCCAGGGCCCTCAAGGGCCAACATCCATGTGGAAGAGCAAGGTTCCCCTGGGTCTTTGTATACTATGGTGCCTCTGAAGGCAACGTCCTTCTTTTCCTCAGTGCAAATCTTCAATTTCTTCTTACCCCTGGCTAGGGTTGCAACATCCATATGTAGGCTTTAATCCCCCATGAAGGTTTGAGATAATCATTCCCTCATGTGTACCTATCCATCGAGAAAGGTCCTACAACAACAACAAGTATACCCTCCATGGGTTCATAAGTCAGAGGGATCATAACATGTAAATCACATCCAATAATTAAATTACCCAAACATGCTCATAAAACCCCCCTTAAACTAGACACATTCTCAAAGATGTTATGCAACTTGAAAAGTTAGGTTTGGAGAAGGTCTCAGGGTGTCATATCGGGCTAACCTCTCTTATGTTTGGGGTGTTTCCCAGGTGGGATCTAATCCAAGTCATGTAAGTGTATGAGGTGGCATATGGTAAGTATTTGGGAACGGGGTGTATGTAATAACAGAGAAATGTAAATTCTTACCTATGGGTGCCTTTGTAGAGGGCGAGATGCACCTTGTCATAAACGCAATTATTTTCTAGCCCATTCATTGTCCTTTATTCTTAGCTTTATTTATTTTGATCTTTTTCTTTTTTTATTTAAGGGAATAGTTGACGACCACTATCCTGGCTGGATGACCAGAGGTGTCAGCATTATCCACAAACATTTCTTGTAAATGAAAAGGTTGGCTCGTGAAGACCCCCTTTCTCTTGGCTATGCCACCAAGAGCCACTACCCTCGTTTGGTGAACAAATAGGTGGTAGTTTGATACCACCACATGCACATGGTCATAATAGGTCGGATCGTGATGAGACCTCCTATCCATCAACTAGTACCTTGAGTGTTTATGTATCTTATGGGTCCCCTTTTCTTACGGAGAATATTTTCACATCTTTCGTGGGGATCCCTAGGTGAAGCATATCAATGGTTTCAACATTGGTTTTTAACTCTTTCCAACCGATTTTACCCTCCAGGACTTTAGCCCCTTCTTCCCACAAGGTAAGGTACAACCCTTCCTAACATATCCAATCCCAATGCCCAAAAAAGGATAGGGGGGATGGAAGGGGGAGGGAATGAATGATGACTTTTCACAGACCCACCCAGTAGCAACCCATCCTAAAGGGAAACTAAATTACTAGGGAACTTTGTTACCCTTTCTGGTATAAATGAGACGAAGAGAATAATTTCAAAGAAAACGTCATGAAATGAATAAGGATTCAATACAACATATTCAAGTACTTCAAAAATTAGAGTGATACATACAATGATACCCAGACTCATTACCTCACATAGAAAGACCCACCGCTACTTCAAGACTAGGCTGGTGGGATCGATATTGCTACTTGTGATTAATGGACTACACTGAAGAAAAGAGGGGCCCTCTAGGGCCATGCTCAAGTCGTTTGGATGTCGGTACTCCATGTCTAGAACTGTGGCCCTAGAGACATGATTTACTTAGTTATCCCTAGGCTAAGGGATAACATATGGATCCAACTTGGGGACATATGTTCATTGTAGAGCGCATGAGAACCTTAAAATCTTTGGTATGACATGTTCCTGCTAAATCTCAACAATGGATATTAGTAATCCCTAGGATGGTGATATCACCCCTTGTTCATATATGATATAATAAAAAAATAAAGAGCATCTCTAATATAGAATATGATCATGAGCATACATATATACGTAAGGAAACAAGATAATATGAAAATGAAACTACAACTATGCTAACATGATATGTAGTGGTATGTACAATGGATGTAAATGCCTACCTTTCCTAACTCACTTGTACTTACCTATCAAATGATAGGTATAATCATACAACCGGTACAACCAAGTTAACAATGTATCCTAAGACCTACCTTTGTGCTTAATCATAAACCAAAACAATGACAAGTTAAGCACAAGATAAACATGAGTTAGAGAATGCATAATATCATAGGAAGTCGTAAAGTATAGCTCATGGAGGCGTGATAGATGGACAAAATCATTCCAAGTCACCCTTCCCAAAAAGTGATCAATCCATATCAGAAAAGGATCGTGAGAGGTAAAGGACTCAAAGGGGTGTCTCAAAGAGTCTAAGGATTGACTACCTTGGACGTCATCACTCCTTGGGGTCTGAGAAGGGATTAACAAGAACTTAGAGGGAAACTGACAACTTCTCATGGGAAAGATAAAAGATTGAGAGAATAAACTTCTTAAGGAATTCAACCTCCCCTTGAATTCTAACGAAATTTTTTTCCCAAAAGAAAACTTTATACAAGAGACAAGTTCCCCAACTACATCCTTAGTTACATAACAAGGTAAATAAATTGGAGGGATATGGACAACCTTGTCACAAGTATCCTGCTTCATGAAAGAAACGTCCTCACCTTTATCAAAATTTGAGCACAACGATAGTTGATAATCTTCTTCATAGAATAAATCCAAGTTCTCAAAGGGATACTCATTAAAATCCTCAAGGTATGACCTAAAATCATCAGAATAACTTTGCATTGGGTCATCCTTGGGTGCTTGGGAAACTTCTATAATTATATCATCATCTTGTTGCCAAACATCAAAATTATTAGGAACATCGTATGATTGTTGTAAAGGTAACATTTGAATATATCCTTCCATATCATAAATGGGATCCTCATCAGAACCAATCACATCCCACTTATGTCTTCCAACATGTATGACCTCATCAATATTATCAACCATGCCATTATCTTTATCATAACATGAATTATTTAATGCATACAAAGGCTCCTCTAATACTTCTTCACTTTCCAAATCATAAAATAAAGCATCATCAAAACCTTGGAAAGGGAAATAACTTACCGTGTTCAATTCTTGTTGTGCAGGAGCTTCAAAGGGTTGGATGACTTCATCAAATGGAAGGGCATCTAGTACATAATCCCCAAGACTTGTCTCTTTAATCATCTTTTTTCCTTCATAAGAAAATGAACGACCTAGCTCTTCCAAGGGTTCCTTTACTTATTCACCTTCTGAATCATAGAACAAAGTGTCATTAAAAACGAGGAAAGGAAAATGATTCACCTCATTCTCTTTCTTGTGTGCAAGAGAGATAGGATCTTGGAGAGCTTCATCAGATGGAGGACCATATACTAGTGCTTCATCCTCATAAATCACTTCTTTAGTCAAGTCTTTACTGCATTCTATTGAATCTTGGGAAAAATATTTCTCCTGTTCAAGGGGTTTAAAACCTTCTTCATAAATATCTACTTCTATATCAAAGGGTTCTTGGTATTGAGTATGGTATACATCCCTAAGATATTCCACAATCTTAGTGGTGAATCCTTCGTGCTCTAGGGATATTGTGATATTTTGAAGGGAATATTCATATGTATGGAATTTTGGTTTCACAAAATCAATAAACCTATTGATGAGGTCTATGAAAGATGATATACCCTTATCTTTGCAACAACCCTTAATCCAATCTTGCAAAAAATATGACACGAAAAATATGAACAATTTTACCAGAACATCCTCCCCTTCAAATTCTATCTCACTTATATACTTCAATAATTCTACAATGTGAGTAACTGGGATGCCTTTGAATCTTGGAGAGTTTTTTAACCATTTAATATCAAAATAATGTGGGTATCCTTGAAAAATTTCAAAAGCAATAGGTAGATACACTTGTTCCCAAGATGCCATGATCCCATATCTTGGAAATATCACAAAGTTGAGAGTAAGGTGGCACCTTGGAAAAGGTCAGTGGAGTCACATATATCCTCTTAAGTATTATCAAAGGGAGTGAGGGAATCACCCTCAATGGAGTCGCCAGGTAAGCTTCCTAATATGAATTCTTTGAGGGAAAGGATTATCAAAAAAGTGTCGTTGAGGAATATTGACTCAATGTTCCCTGACAACAATGCCAAAAATGTTATCGCACAATCAATACTTTCCCAAATCCAAGGAAAGTAAGGGAGATTGGTGTAACAAACATGATATCATATCACTGTCACCTTAATAGGAAATCCCCACGTTTTAGGGATAGGCAGGGTCTACCCTAGGGAGGCATCCCCGGTAACCTAAAGGGTTGGAAAATTAGGGTTATGGTCAATATATATTCCCCCCTCTCACTGGTTACCAAAGTCACTAAGTTCATGTCTAAAAGATGAGGTTAATGAAGTGCTTGATGTACCTACTTGGAACAAGACAATATAGCATGCATATACAATAATGCCAAGTACAAATATGATAATAACACCTCAATAGACAATGGATAGTGAAATAAGTGTTGGCTGATATAAAATTTCTGCAGTTAATAAGTTTACAACAACAATTAATAAATTGTAATAGTTGCAATAAAAGCTCTTCAGAATTGCTTGAAAAGACAATGAAAAGATAAAAATTACTAATAAGAATGATAAACAAATGTCATAAACAAATTCCAAAGTGTTTATCTAGCTTTAGAAGTCAATTATGAAGAAAATTTGTTGCAGTAAGATGGCAATAGAAAGCATTTATAATAACTACAAGAAATTTAGTGATCTATGCTAAATTAGTGTTAGATTTAATTAGTAATAGCTTCATAGATTAGTGTTTGAGTGTTTGATCAACATTCCAACAAAAGAGATACAAGATACTAGTGCATTTATGGTTTATGGAGTCATCTATATCAACACATTAACTGGGAGAGACAACAATGATTACACTTGTCTAAAATATAACAAGGTGGAAGCTTGACAAGTAGTACCTTAAGTTCCCAAGCACCAAGCCTCAAAGAGAAGGTTCAACTAGGGTGTAGGCACTTCTAGGCCCTAGTGATTTGACCTATCCTTAGACTCTCGAAAAATATTTAATGCAATAAGAACTAGATAAAGCTTCTAAAGTTCTAGCACTTTAGGGCTCTATAAGTTTGTCTAGACAAGATATTAAGAAAAACTAGCAAAATAAAGAGCAAGAAACAAGCACCTTATGTTTCTTACTCCTAGGGTTTCAATCAATCAATTTCATAATATTAAATATGAACAAGTAAACATACAATAGACATTTATCATGAAATTGAAATTGCAAATTTACTTTCTTCACCAAGAATAAGCAAGCACAAAAACCTTAGATTTTCCAAAATTTCACCAAGAAATGATCCAAAATGCCTCCAAGCAAGTGTGCCTTGGTAATTTCAGCCAGCAACCACTTTAGGGAGAAAATTTCAATCCTCCCTCTTTTGAGAGGTGAGTTGTGATGTCAAAATGAGGGGAATTTATGTTTATTTATACAAATTTTTTTCCTTTAATTAATTTTCAGGTTAAAATAAGGCCAACCTGGCCAATTTACAATAAAATTCAATTTTGACATAATAAAAATTAATCATCTAAATACACATACAAGGGTGATGTCATTCCCTTCTAGGGTGACATTGAGGCCTAAAGGTGGAAACTTGAGCCTAATGATTGTATCTTTGGATCCAATCATTGGATATTTTTCCTCGTGTTCTAATACTTCCACTGCATTTTCAAAATTTCATTCTGATTTGTCTGTACTAGTGTGTTGTTTATAACCCTTCAACGTGATTCATTCAAAGTAAAAAATCCATATACAGTATTAGTGAGTACCAACCTCTACTTCAACTTGACCCTCAGAACATGTTTAGACACTAAGAACAGACCTAAATGATTCCAGGTACTTTTCCAAAGTTCATCCTATACTGGAAAAGTCTATCTGTGCTCATTTGGTACTAAACCGATTCTATGTGTTGGTCCAGTACTGAAAATTCTCCATGTGTTCATCTGGTACTAAATTGATTCTGTGTGTTGGTCTGGTACTGGAAATTCTCTCTACATCGGTCTGGTGCTGAAACAAATCCTCTATATTGGTCTAGTACTAAAACGATAGTGTTGTGGTGATATGATACTGAATTTTTTCTCTAATATTGACGAGGGGGTTTTGGTAACATTGCTCTACATTTGATATTGCTTCAATGGTTCGAATGCATTCTAGGTAATATAGAGGTATGGACTCAATGTTTATTGCTTTTTATTAAAAAACATATGAATTTTTCATTTTACATATGGTTACCCTCATATTCCCTTGTTATTTCGAGTCACTAAACCTCCATTTCATTATTTTCCAAAGTTCTTCATGATTTCCCTCGTTTCGAAATCAACTATAATGTACACGAATCTCTTCATCAGGTGATCATCAAGTTTGGCATATCTTTTCAAAAATTCCCGCTTTTATGATGACAAAACTATGATTATACCACTTCCTATGAACTCATGTTGTTCAAACTTATGACATCAAATGCTACCTAACGATGAGTTTTGGTCACATAACCCACATTCATTGTAATCATTGTGGAAATTGGTAAGAAAGGGATGTGATGCTACTTGTGGGTATGATCGTCACCTTATCCGTGAACACGATCATGAGGAATAATTTCTGACTTCTTCCTTACCTCACTATCATTCCAAAGAATTGGTCGTTGTCCTCTTGATTTCATTATATATGCTCTTCTGGATGGCTTTTCCATCCAGATGAGCATTAATTAACCATTTTTCTCTTATAAATGACTTGATTCGCTCCTGATATCTCGTTACTCTGCCTCCATCACCTTGTTCTTGTCATGTTACATCCAATAACAAACCCCCACCTAAGTTCCATTTTTTATACTTATTTTAAAACCCGTCTTTAAGCTGGCATGGGGGTTGACATGCAATAACCAATGTTTCAACTATACAGAGAAATAGAGGAGTATCAAGCTTGCAAAGGAAAATTTGAAAAGGTTGGTTGGGTTCCCTTCTTAGAAAAATTTAGAGGACATCATGATGGGGTATCTCATGCCTTCATCCAGAGTTATGATGGAGAGAGCATCCAGTTGGGGGACCTAAAACTAACAATTACTGAATCTACCATAGTCGAGGCGGCCGGGTTACCTTCTACTAGAGAGAAGTATTTCAAATGAATCATCGTGGAGAGGGGCATCTATAAAAAATTCTTGAAAACCAAGCACCTGGACCCATATTGGACGAAAGGTATCTCCAAAGGCTGGATCTAAGACAAATATTGTACAATGCTTTTCTGCTTGCAGAAATTTTTAACATTCGAAGGGTGGTATGTAGTAACCTTTCTTTATCATTTAAGGATTTTATTGCATTTTGAAGGAGGCCCATACATAGACTTTCCTCATTTCCTATGGATGATTCTAAACAATATGGTGAGGGGTGCTAAGTCTACATCCAAGAAACACAAAACCAATCTTTATCACCATGGGCTGATGAAACTCTTGGTTTTCCATGAATTGAGAAAACATGATAGTAGTTGGAAGAAATTCCTAACAAAAAACTTTTCTCATGAGACTTCTAAGTCTATAGAAGGGAGTGTAATAGGGGAACATTGTAATAGCCCCAAGGATGAGCCCCAGTTATATTTTTGAATTGTAATTATGCTTATAGACTGGTGAGCCAAGTGTTTATAAGTTGAAGACTTATATGTTTATTAGGTCAGAGAGCCTAGATGCTTAAGGCCATGAGCCTGATTTTGGTATATGTAAATGCACATATCATTAATAAAATTACATTGTTGCGTGTAGACCAACCACGAAGAAAGAGTATGGGGGACTAAGCTCCACTAGGTAGGGTAAGGGAGGGGGCTAAGTATTTAGGCCTAGGGGATAAGATAGAGGGCTTACCTATAAGGGAATAATATTTTTTTATTATTTCCTAAAGGCTAAGGTGGACATGATCAATCTTATCCTAAGTTCTTGGAAAGGGAACATATGTTAAATGGAGTGCATGCAGCTCTAGGAAGACATGTGTCAACCTAGGCACATGTAGTTAAAGTTGAAGAGTCAGCTCATGTTGGAGGTTCTCTTGCCATTATCCATACGTCATCTAACATGTTTGGCCTCAACCATAAATATCTGCATCTCCACGCACATATGAGAAACCACTCACTGGAGGGGGGGAAAGGCTGACCTATGTTATCCTGTGCAAGAAGTGGGTTGCTAGGCCCAAGGTTGAAGAGGCAGGTTAGCAAGCCTGTGAGAAACTCTCTCCATGTGAGAGAGTGTGTTGTGGAAGTGAGTTATCCTAGAGGGAGTCCTGTAGTTGCTATAGAGGTTTGAGAATTCTGGTCCGGCCTGTTGCTGAAGCCCAAGGCAAGGGAGGTGGAGTAGCCGATGGACTATGTGATAGAGAAGGTGCATACTCCTAGGGTGGGACAGGCATGTGGGGAATGAGAGTCTGTGAGTAGTGGGCGTAAGTGGCTCCTAGGAGAGAATCCTTCCTCTTAAACTGTGTGACTTCATATTGAACTTTCCTAGCCTAGAAATCCCTTTCCCAATGGAGTTTAGTCCCAGCTCAGGGGTGACCCAATAGTGAGAGTGATGATTAGTGTGTTATAAGGTTGGGAGGTTCGTGGAAGTTCTGCACACAAGTGGTGGTTTTACTTCAGTTAAAAGATAAGTATCATTTATGTGCTTAATTATGTATGTTATGAATGTTTGTGTTACTTGAAATGTTATCATGTGTTCCATTGTGTTATCACTGAAATTTCGTCCGCACATGGCGACAAGAACTCAACATCATCAAAACAGGAATGAAGTCATTCATGGCACTGGATTAAATTCACAGCATTGAAAAAGGGTAAAAAACTATACAAAGTAACCAAAAATTGAAGGGCGCTTTATAGAATCTGGGTGTGCTCGCATATGCATGGAACAACAACGTACAATGTGTGCATACGCACATGATGCACGACTCTTAGGTGAAAAACCGGTGCACCTGCTAAACGGTGCATTTATTGAAATTGGTTGGCCTCCCAACCACTAATGGATCAGTTCCCAAGCCGATTTGACATCAAATCCGAGTTGAATCCGTAGAGTAGGCTGGTCAAAGACCTAATTGAGCCCTAAAGAGCCCCTTTTCACACCTCAAAGGAGTTACATAATCACCCAATGCCATGCTATAAAAATCCATGAAGAAACATCATT
>ML783352.1:101415-119897 GCA_009831015.1 Picea engelmannii | reverse complement strand
GGAAAGGGTTATTCAAAGGGTTCAGAACGAATCTGAAATTCAGCATTGCTTATCATCCTAAGTCTGATGGGAAGGCAGAGAGGGTGAACCAAGTGATAGAATACATGCTAAGGATGTATGTAATGGACAAACCATATAAATGGGAAGACTACCTACACTTGGTAGAATTTGCCTACAATAATGGGTATCAAACATCACTGAAGATGAGCCTGTTTGAAGCACTTTATGGCAGAAAGTGCAACACTCTAATAAGCTCAGATAACCTAGTTTATAGGGCAGTGGTTGGGCCAGAGTTGCTCAAGGAAATGGAAGAGAAAATGCTAAATATTAAGAATAATTTGAAGGTTGCCCAAGACAGGCAAGAAATTTACGTTGATAAGAACAGAACCCACAAGGAGTTTAAAGTGGTTGATCATGTTTTCTTGAAAGTGAAAGCCAACAGAAGTTCTATGAAGCTGGGAAACTGTTCCAAGTTGGCAGCCATATATTGTGGGCCATTTGAAATCCTAGAAAGGATTGGACCAGTTTCATATATGCTTGCATTTCCTGCATCCATGACTGTACATAATATGTTTCATATTTCATTGCTTAAGAAATACATACTTGATGCTAATCATGTAACTAATTGGAATCAGATTCAAGTGGACCAAGAAGGTGTCTTGCAGGTGCATCCAGTGTGCATATTGGACCAAAAGAGAAAATAGCTTTGGAATCTAGCCATAGGGCTTGTAAAGGTCTAGTGAACCTGGTACGGTCCTAAGGATGTGACATGGGAGCATGAGGATGCTATGCGGGAAGAATACCCACATCTTTTTTAATATTTTGGAAAATCTTGTTGATGTTGTGTAAAGAAGTTGCAGTGAGGACAGTGAAAAAATAACGGGAGGGGATTGTAATATCCCCAAGGATGAGCCCCAATTATATTGTTGAACTGTAATTATGTTTATAGGTTGGTGAGCCAAGTGTTTATAAGTTGAAGACTTATATGTTTATTAGTTCGGAGGGCCTAGATGCTTAAGGCCATGAGCCTGATTTTTGTATATGTAAATGCACATATCATTAATAAAATTACACTGTTGCGTGTAGACCGACTATGAAAAAAGAGTATGGGGGACTAAGCTCCACTAAGTAGGGTAAGGGACAGGGATAAGTATTTAGGCTTAGGGGATAAGCTAGAGGGCTTACCTATAAAGGAACAATATTTTATTATTATTTCCTAAAGGCTAAGGTGGACATGATTAGTCTTATCCTAATTTCCTGGAAAGGGAACGTATGCTAAATGGAGTGCATGAAACTCCAGGAAGACAGGTGTTGAACTGGGCACATGCAGTTAAAGCTGAAGAGTCAGCTCATGTTGGGGGTTCGCTTTCCATTCTCCATCCACTGTCTAACATGTTTAGTCTTGGCCATGAATCTTTGCATCTCCACACACATCTAATAAAATGCTCACTGGGGAGGGAAAGGCCAACATGTGTTATCCTATGAAATGAGTCTATCTACACTTGCAAAATTGAGTCATATATTGCCTTCCCAAATTTTGGTTGCCGCAATTTTCCTAAGTTGTATTGACCCGTTGTTGTTGTCCTCACCTTGTTGGAACTGAGCCAAAGATTGGTTGAAGAAGTGGGTTGTCGGGCCCAGGGTTGAAGAGGCAGGTTGTTAGGCATGTGATCAACTCTCTCCATGTGAGAGAGTGTGTCATGGAAGTGAGTTCTCCTAGATGGAGTCTTGTAGCTGCTACAAAGATCTGGGAATTCTGGTCCGGCCTGTTGCTGAAGCCCAAGGAAAGGGAGGTGGAGCAGTCGATCGACTGTGTGAAAGTGAAGGTGCATAATTTTGGGGTGGGACATGCATGTGGGGAATGAGAGTCTATTAGCAGTGGGTGTAAGTGGCTCATGGGAGAGAATCCTTCCTCTTAAACTATGTGAATTCCTATTGACTTTGACTAGCCTAGAAATCCCTTGCCCGGTGGAGTTTAGTCATAGCTCAGGGGTGACCCACTACTGAGAGTGATGCACAGTGTGGTCTAAGGATGAGAGGTTCGTGGAAGTTCTACACATAGTTGGTGGTTTTACTTCAGTTAAAAGATAAGTATGATTTATATGCTTAATTATTTATGTTATGCATGTTTGTGTTACTAGAAATGTTATCATGTGTTCCGTTGCATGTGGACTTACTATCAATTCCATTTGAATCTGTATGGTAGCAGTAACTATGTGTTAATTGTTTTAAGTTCATTAAAATGCATGTTATATGTGTGTGTGTGTGTGTGTGTGTGAATGTTCTGCAAAGTGACGTTACACAACTTGTGGATGGTCAGGGATGTTACAATTTGGTATCAGAGTAGTAAAGGAAAATTTAAGGTTGTTTCGGTAGCGTTATCCGGCTTGTTGGTGGTTGGATATGTAACAAACATAGTAAAGGGTCAGACGGGAAGAAGGGAGATAATAGAAAGAAAGGAAAAAAAATTAGCAATAAAATTGATCATGTTGGCCCTAGCTCACCACAATCTGTGAGCAAATTAAACAAAGGAAAGACAACGGTTTTAGAAGAACAACCTGCACCTCTGGTGGCACAATCATCCAACATAAAGAAAACTCAACCAGAATTGTCCATGAAAAGTAAAACACAAACCAGTACGAGAAGGAGGAAGAACCAAAGGTCTGGGAATGATGTTAAGAAAGTTGCAGACACTGTCCCCAAGGTAGTTGTTGAAGTACCTCACGAGCAGGCTGGGGAAATTACATAAAGTATTATAGAATAATTTTTTGAAATACCTTAGGAATAGGTTTGGGAAATTAAAGAGAATACTCCATAAGTAATTGTTCAAATGCCTAAAGAAAAAGGTGGAGAAGCAGAAGAGACTCCTAAATTGAGAATCAAATGCAAGAGGAAATTCAGAGTCAATGAAGGTAGTACTATAGAACAACCTTCTAGCACGAAAATCAAGGAGTACACTAGAGGAACAAGTTCCACCCCCTACATCCAATCCCTCTAGTAGAAATACAAGGAGTGAAAAAACTAAACAAATGCCAGTCTCCGCACCTAAGCTCTCTACAGGAAAAGTGAAAAGGCACAGGACAAGCAAAGTCCAGTACCCAATTCTGAGCCTAAAATGAAGAGGAGGAGATTGTTTAAAGAGGGAATTATTGTTCCTGTTAGCACACCCAAGGAATTCCTAGGTCCAAGACGAAGAACCACTCAAAGTATGGTTAAGCAGGGGCCAGTTATTCATGTCCCTTTTGTTGTAGAAGATCCAATAGACATTCTAACTTCACCAGACAAATACAAAATGTATGTAGCAACTATTAGTGAAGCAGAAGAATTAGTGACAGAAACACTAAAGAACTTAAGGAGAGAAGTTGAAGCCAAAGAAGAGATAACAGAGAAAGAAGTACATGAACCAATCATCTCTTTGACCAAATATCAGTTGGAATTAAAAGTTAAAAATCTTACAAAATAGAATGAAGAATTGAAACAAGAAATAAAGGAGTATTAAGTCTTGGATAGGCATATCAAGAAAGAGAAGGAATAGCCAAGGGATAATAATTGCAGACTACAGGGAGAGCATGATGAGGTCTCTTCCAAGATGAACAAAGTTTTGCGCCTAGTACAGTATACACGAGTCATTAATAGAGGGCTCAAGGATGAGGCTTCAGGGATGGATATCTTAAAACCAGGTAGCTAATGTTCAAGAAAGGTTGAGGATCAACACCAATTTTGAAATTTTGAAGACTGATTCAACAGTTTTTCATGAGGGAATGCAATGAATTAGGCATAGGGTAAATGTTGAGCCTCCTTTATTTCACCTCCAATTGCCTTATCTTTTCCAGATCCTGACCAATTTTTCCTAATACCAATGCACTTTCTGCCTAGTTTCCTCATTAGAAATGCCCTTTAAAAAAGTATTGCATACCCATGAGGTAACTGATGTTTAATCCTAATTTATGGTGATTTATTAATAATTAGGATTGAACATTTGATTTTCAAAGAAATTTCTAATTACTTTGGATGGCTCAAGAAGACTTGATGATAACAGTTCATGTTGCCGAGATCGTCCAGTACCCACTGCTAAGATTGTCTGGTAGTCGTTGCTGAGATTGTCTGGTACCCATTGCTGAGATCATCCGGTATTCATTGTTGAGATTTTCTAGTACTTGTTTGGTACGCTCATTTGATACTGACTTATATGCATGTGTGTGTCTGGTACTGATTGTTACGCTTGTCCGATACCAACTTGTATGAATATGTGCATTCAGTACCAAGTTAGAAGTTGTGCACATTCGGTACCTGTTCTGAATTACAAGGCTTGGTTGTTGGAACAAGATTTTTCTTAATGAATTCAAGGCATTTTTTTGGTTTGAACATTCTGTGTTCATTGCAGGTCACGATACATTTCATCACTCATGCACTTTGTGTCTAGAGGATGGAATTGTTTCCTTAAAAATTGATGTATCATCAAATTGTAATAATTATACAAATATTTGATGTTATCTTTGGACTTGGATTGTAACGAAGACTTCTCTTTAAAAGAGAGAGACTTGTAGATGATAGGATATAGATAAAATGAAATAAATCACAGTTATTTTGTAAGTGTGGTTATGGAGCGACTGTGGATTGTACCTCCATTTGTATGAAGCAATGATATAATTTGTGTTTATAGATTATATGATTGTGTTTACATCTTCTCTACAATAAGTTTTATTAAGAGCTACCTTGCTGGTATAGCAAGGGCCTACCAACCCAACTAAGGTAAGTCTCTTTGTAATTAATTGTGAATATGATTCCGATTTTCTATGTCTGTGTGTGTGTGAACATAGTACTTTCATGTTTTGATTACAACATTTAATACTTTCTCTGGTATGTTTCAGTGATGCATTTGGCAACAAGTCCCATGGATTTATGGTAACTTTGAATAATA
This sequence comes from Picea engelmannii, assembly GCA_009831015.1. NCBI lineage: Eukaryota > Viridiplantae > Streptophyta > Pinopsida > Pinales > Pinaceae > Picea > Picea engelmannii. Next base: position 114,976 of record ML783352.1, on the reverse strand, counting down.
GAGAGGGAGTTGTGTGTGTGATATCTCTGAGTAATGATTTGACATCTTTGTGTGAGTATGTGAGAACAAGTATTCAATTTAAGTGCTTTACTCTTTTTTCTAAACAAATGTTATAGTGTTGTTTTCATTCTGCAAATCTAAGGTCCGGTTGGATCTCCATATTTCACCATACACGAGTTTGTAGTGGAGAATTCTACCATACTCATCTTTCTTTCCCATAATTGGTTAGATTACTCTTTACATACATAGGTACAATTAACACCTCCATATCTCACCATACATGCACTTATAATGGAGTGTTTTTACCCTGCCTGGTAGTTCTTTTAAGATTGGTGAAGTTTCCAGAATGTTAATGGTTGTTTGTGTGGTTGTCCTAGGAGATATAATCATAGCTCATATATATATTTCATGATCCAAGAATGAGCAGATCCATCCTCTGAGTAAGAATTATGAATTATACATTTGTTGACCAATTTTGTTTTCTAAATTTTGAATTCTATGTGTGGAGTGTTATTTGAAAGGTGTGAAATAGAGTATTTAGTTTCAAAAGTGGTTTATTACATAGACTATACTTAGAAAACATAGAAAAATATCTGTTATCGATACATACAATACATCAACTCTATTGATTACGAAACCAGATTGACATATTAAATGATTGTAATTTATTGAACATATAATTGAACCAATAGGGTGCTTGGCCTCCATAGGCCCTAGATGATGCCCACATGGGCCACCAAGCTCACAAATTCCTCCAAAATGAAAACCATAGCTCTATATGATGTCTATGTCCATGATGGTGATGTCCAGAGAACTCAAGGGCCAACGTCCATGTGGAAGAGAAAGGTCCCCCTAGGTCTAGGTCTGTCAGGGTGCCTCTGAAGGAAACATCCTTATTTCTCCCAGTGCAAGTATTCAATTTCTTCTTACCCCTGGTTGGGGTTGCAACATCCATCTGTGGGATTTAATCCCCCGTGAATTTTCGATCTAATCATTCCCTCATGTGCACCTATCCACTGGGAAAGGTTCTACAAAAACAATAAGTATTCCCTGTAGGGTTTCATAAGTCATGGGGATCATAGAATTTAAATCAAATCCAATAATTAAATTACCCAAACATGTGCATCAAACCCCCCTTAACCCAAAAAAATTCTCAAATAAATTATGCAACTTGATAAGTTAGGTTTGAACAAGGTCTCAAGGTGTCCTATTGGGCTAACCTCTCTTAAGTTTGGGGTGTTTCTCAGGTGGGATCTAATCCAAGTAATGTAAGTGTATGAGGTTGCATATGGTAATTATTTAGGCATGGGGTGCGTGTAATAACATGGAAATTTAAAGTCTTACCTGTGGGTGCCTTTGTAGAGGGAAAGTTGAACCTTGTCATAAATGCAATTGTTTCCTAGCCCATTCATTGCCTTTTATTCTTAGTTTTATTTCTTTTGATCTTTTTCTGTTGTGCTTCAAGGGAATAGTTGAGGGCCACTATCATGGCTTGATGACCAAAGGTGACATCTTTATCCACAATAACTTAATGGAAATGAGAAGGTTGGCTCGTGATGAGACCCCCTTTCTCTTGGCTATGCCACCAAGAGCCACTACCCTATTTTGGTGACTAGATAGGTAGTAGTGTCATACTGCTACATTCCCATGGTCATAATAGGTCGGCTCATGACGAGACATCCTATCCATCAACTAGTACCTTTAGTGTTTATGTATCTTATGGATCCCCTTTTCTTATTAAGAAGATTTTCATAGCTTTCTCGAGGATCCTTGGCTGAAGCATCTTAAAGGATTCAACACTAGATTTTAACTCTTTATAGCTAATTTTACCCTTTAGGCCTTTAGCCCCTTCTTCCCACAAGGTAAGGTACAACCCTTCCTAGCATAGTCAATCCTAATGCCCAAACAAGGATAGGGGGGATGGAAGGAATAAGGATTGAAAGTGGTAAGTATGGAGGGAACATACGATGACTTTTCACAGACCCACCCAGTATCACCCCATCCTAAAGGGAAACAAACTTACTAGGGAACTATGTTACCCTTCTAGGTATAAGCAAGGCAAAGAGCATAATTTCCAAGAAAATGTCATGAAATGAAGAAGTATTCAATACAACATATTCAAGTACTTCAAAAATTAGAGTGATACATACCATGATACTCAAACTCATTACCTCATGGAGCAATACCCATCTCTACTTTAGGACCAAGCTGGTGGGATAGATACTAATTCTAGTGATGAATGGACTGCACTGAAGAAAAGAGGGGCCCTATGGGGCCATGTTCAATTTGTTTGGCTCTCAATACTCCATGTCTAGAACCTGTGGGACTCGAGACATGATTTCCTTAGTTTTCCCTAAGCTAGGGGATAATAGGACCGAACCCCTCGTTCCTCAGGTTAATTAAACATGTGTCAAGGGACTCATCTGAATGATGAGCTATATCGAGCATCTATTATCCTCCTCAAGCTTGTTAAAACATAAATAGGTACTCATCTATCTGGATGGGGGAAAATTTTGAAAGAAGTGGCTCAAGTTTCTTGGAATATTTTCTGGAAGCTATTGTTGTCTCCCTTGAACATGGCACTTGTCTACATTATGTTTTACAGTTAGGTAATCCACTTATCTATGAGTCATACTAATTCTATGTGCCTCCATACTTTTTCGTCCAGTCGAAGAGTGCTCTTAGTTTAATCACACTACGTTATTAGTACTCATCAAGTTAATGTTGCCAAGTCAATTGTCGTCCTTCATAATTTTCAAGGGAAATTTCACATCAAACTATCCATCTAGATTATTACTAGTTTTAATTTCCTGTGTCAGTCCATACTCATTCGATTCAGCATCTTACATCACTTTCCTGTGTCATTTTCATGTCAATGATGGGGCATACATCAAGTCCCTCCTTCGACGAGTCGTTTACTTTCGATTTCAACACATCATACAAGAATTAGACTTAGAAACCAGTTAGTACCTTGGGACTTGCATGCCTCAATGGAAGGCCTCCTCACTTTCGATAGTAGGTTTACATCATTGACCTCTGATCGGCTGATTCCACGAATGTTCGACCTCAAGTAATTTATTCACATTCACTGGAATGTACTAGGGTACCTTGGAAGTCATTGACATCATTGGTGATTTCCCTTTCACTTGTTAATGGTTTACATCAATGACTGATAATCAAGTGGTTTCTACAATGTTTGACATCAAAACATCTATTCATGTGGCTAGATTCATACCGCATTGTGATCGAGACGAAGACCCTAGGTTGGGCACTCACATCTGTTATGTTCTTTTCCTAGGCTGCGATGGAGATCATTTTAGCATGTAAAATATTTTAGTACCATCACCATGTTGGAAATCTTATTGATATATATGTTTTCACATAGAGCCACATTGTATTGATTCGTGGCTATGTTTTGTCATATCGTAGCTCCACTGTGTGTTTTTCGTGACTGTGATTATTTCATGTCATGGAGGTATGGATACAAATTGTATCTATTTTTTCCATATCCTTATTCATTATTTTACGGATCTGCAGTGCATTGGTTGGTAGTCGTGCTTTGATTCATCTCGTATTATGAGAATAGGTATTCCTGCCTTGGAAATGGAACACGTATTAATACCTTTTGATGATTTCTTGTAGCTTTTGTCAGGTTCTTTGACTCCAACACACTTGAATTGAAGAATTTGTAAAGTGTTTCATCCATCACTTTCTCTTCTGACCTAACAATTTAGGGGGAATCTATTACACATCAAAATGTCACACTTGAGATATGACACCTTAAGTGTCGCAAGTGTCGCAAAGTGACGTATGCAGCTCGATCAATATCACATGCATTGTCACAAGTGTTGTATGCACCTTCCTAAGTATTTGATTCACTTTGTGAGGTGTCACCACTCCTTGACACCATTAAAATAGTTTTCCATGACCCCTAAGCCATATAGGAGGAAGAAACCCATCATTTCTAGGTCAAAACACACTTTTCCTTGGAAAATTTGACACTTTTTTGAGAATTTATGAAGGGTGGTGCCCCCATTTCCTTATTGGGGGTGGTCACATGGAACCCCCTATATTAATATAGGGGAGATCCACTTCTAGGGTGGTTCCCTGTCTTTCACTAGGGGGAGCGCCATTCTTGTTGAGAGAAAGGGGGGATCTCCCCCACCTTATTCTATGGGCCAACTCTTTGAGATGGGGTTGGTTGTGTTCAACCCTCATCATTGGGATTCATCCTAATATATTATCCAAGCCTCAAGGATCCATATACTCAACCATACCCCTCATTTTCTCATGGTTTTTGTGCCTCCCAAGCCTATATATTGAGGAATTTAGAAGGTGAAAAAGGGGGAAGGATTGGATCATATCAAACCTTTGATCTCGAGGAAGATTTCAGGTATCAAGACTTTTCTCATGGTACATTCATGCAAGGTATGGATGATTATATCTTAGAGAATCATTTCATCATCATCCATGGTTTGTAAGTATTCTCTTTGGGTTCTCATTTGAATATACTTAGCCTATTTCCTTCAATCTTGTGTATTCTTGCATGTGCTTGTCTATTGTTTCTTCAATATTTGTAAATGAATTTGTTTGATCTAATCAAATAGAGTAGGAGGTAGTAGTTTATATTTGATTTCCTTTGTAGGTATCAATTTTTTCCATGGATTTTGGATATCAAGCTCAGATTGGAAGTAACAAGGAAAAACTTCAAAACAAGGTGCATCACACCTTTTCTACCTCTCTCTTTTTGATTGGTTAAACTGAGTTCAAAGGGATATTAGTGTCCATTTGTAATTTTCTATCTTGTTATTAGGGTTTTGTAATCCAAGGGAGATTCCACCTATCTACAGGGGAAATATTTTGTAACACATGCCTTGCCATGCCATGTCTTTCCTTGCTATTCCTTGCTTTCGCTTTCCTTGCCTTCACTTGTCTTTCCTTTCCTCCTTTTGTTCACTTTCCTTTGGTTCACTTTCCATGCCCTACATTTCCTTACCATTCCTTTCCTTTCCATGCCATGCCATGCCTTTCCTTGCCATGCCTTGCTTTCAATTACCTTTCCTTCACTTTCCTTTCCTTGCCTTCACTTGCCACACCATGTTGTCCCATGCCTTGCCTTGCCATTCCATGCCATGCATTTCCATGCCTTTCCTTTCCATGCCTTACCTTTCCTTGCCTTACCTTCACTTTCCTTTCCTTGTCTTGACATTCCATGCCATGCCTTGCCTTGCCTTTCCCTATATTTCCTTGTCATGCCTTCCTTTCACTTGCCTTTCCTTCACTTTCCTATCCTTTCCTTCACTTTATTTTCCTTCACTTTCCATGCCATGCCTTCCCATGCCTTGCCTTGACATGCCATGTCATGCCATGCAATGACTTGAAATGCCTTGGCATGCCTTGCCTTGACATGCCTTGCCTTGACATGCCATGCAATTCCTTGACATGCCTTGCCTTTCCATGCCATGCCACGTCTTTATTTCACTCTCCTTTCCATGTCGAGCCTAACAAGGTGTTAAATTGTCAAACATATGTAATAAACACTAAGAAAAACTCTATTTTTGGAGACACTTCAACAAATGTTTTTCCAATGGACAGAATGACAATGGAGGTCCCCCCTTAGTTGAAAATCGGTGCTACATATCCAATGCAATTGACGGTTCTCCCATATGAGTCCCAGTTTGATTTTTATCATGAGTTGCAAATATCCCTCTCAAGTCATTCAGGGACATGTGGCTAATATGTTCCGGGGGCATAAAATCAAAACCGAGCAGAATAATAGAGTTGCGTAAGCTCCCACAAGTATATTTTTCCAAGGCCCATGTAAATACACTACCCATAAATTCTGGACAAAATGTTCTTGAAAATCAACCTCCTCTTCAGAAATTGCACTATGCCTCATTGACCAAAACCCTAACTTCGGAGATACTCCACCAAATGGTTTTTTGGTGGACAAAATGATAGTCGATCCCCCCCCCTAGTTGAAACCTGGTGCTTTGGATCCTGAAGGTTTACCCATCCAAGTCCCGATTTGAGTTATATCGTGAGTTGCAATTCGCCTCTTCAATATATTCAAGGACATGTGGGCAATTTGGTATGGGGGCATAAAATTGAAACTGAGTGGCATAATGGAGTTTTGTAAGCTCCCACAAGTCTATTTGGCCAAGGCCAATTTGACTACACTACCCCAAAATTCTCGATATAGTGTTATTGAAAATCGACCTCCTCTTTAGAAATTGCACTATGCCTCATTGACCAAAACCCTAGCGTCGAAATACTCCAACAAATAGTTTTTCGGTGGAAGGGATGATAGAAACGCCCCCCTAGTTGAAACTCGGTGCTTTGGATCCATTGAAACTAATGGTTCACCCATCCGAGTCCTAGTTTGAGTTTTATCGTGAGTTGAAACTAGCCTCTTCAAGCCATTCAAGGACATGTGGCAAATTTTTATCTATGGGAATAAAATAAAAATCGAGAGACATAATGGATTTCGGTAAGATCCCACAAGTTTATTTGGCCAAGGCCCATGTGACTACACTACCCACAAATTCTCGACACTATGTTCTTGAAAATTGACCTCCTCTTTAGAAATTTCACTATGCCTCATTGACCAAAACCCTAGTGTTGTAGATACTCCAACAAATGGTTTTACAGTGGACTAAATGACAGTGGCGGGGCCCCTAGATAAAACCTGGTTCTTTAGATCCAATGCAACTGATGGTTCTCCCATCTAAGTCCTAGTTTGAGTTTTATCATGAGTTGAAACTTGCCTCTTCAAGTCATTCAGGGGCATAAATCCAAACCAAGCGGCATAATGAAGTTATGTACTATCCCACAAGTCTATTTGGCCAAAACCAACTCGACTACACTACCCACAAATTCCTGACACAATGTTCTTGAAAATCGACCTCCTCTTCAGAAATTGCACTATGCCTCATTGACCAAAACCCTAGTGTCAGAGATACTCCAAGAAATATTTTTTTGGTGGACAGAATGACAGCGGAGGCCCCCCCCCTAGTTGAAACTCGATGCTCTGGATCCAATGAAATTGATGGTTCACTCATCTGAGTCTTGGTTTTATTTTTATTATGAGTTGCAAATCGCCTCTTCAAGCTATTCAAGAACATGTGGCCAATTTGGTCCAAGGGCATAAAATCCAAATCGAGCAGCATAATAGAGTTTCGTAAGCTCCCAGAAGTCTATTTTTACAAGGACCATGTGACTACACTACTCACAAATTCCTAACAGATTGTTCTTGAAAATCAACCTCCTCTTTAGAAATTGCGTTATGTCTCATTGATCAAAATGGGAGACCCGAAGTAATGATAGAATGACTTGTAACTATGGAGCTATATGGTATCATACCTTGGGGATTACAAAATGACTTTCCCCCAACACCCCTTTACACTGGCACGACACCCCTACTTTGAGACCAACATCACCTCCCTTCTTTCTCATAATGCAGAAGGCTTCTACCCCTGCTGCTTCAACTGGTTCCGGGTAAAATACCACTCGGGCAACTGACTGATCAAAGTTTGATCTCTCGAAATAGCATAATTATATATATAATAGCATCATTGTCGAAGGATTTACCTTCATGATACTTCTAGGGTAGGGTCGTCTACATGAATGATATTTGTTTCTATTACTAACGCGACTGTACAACTACTAAATAAGGGAATTCTTCTAAGCCCTAGTGCCAAAGATACTCCAACAAACAGTTTTCTAATGGACTGAACAACAATGGAAGGGCCACCCTAGCTGAAACCCAGTGCTTCGTATCCAATGCAACTGACATTTCACCCATCCTATTCTCGGTTTGATTTTTATCGTGAGTTTCAACTCGTCTGCTCAAGTCATTTAGGGACATGTGGCCAATTTAGTCTTAGAGCATAAAATCCAAACCAAGTAGTTGAATGAAGTTTCATAAGCTTCCACAAGTCTATTTGACCCTATCCCACATGACTACACTACCCACAAATTACCAACACAGTGTTGTTGAAAATTGACCTCCTCTTCGGAAATTGCACTATGCCTCATTGAGAAAAATAATGGAATTCTCATGCAAGTGTTTTTATATAAGATATATGGGATAAAAAGTTGTAGAATTACATGCTTAATGAATCCTTTGATTGTAATGTTTATGTATTAAACTTTTTCATTTAGTAGAAGGCATGGAAAGACATGGCATCGCATGGAAAGGCATGACATGGAAAGGCGTGCAATGGTATGGAAAGGCATAGCATGGAAAGGAATGGTGTGGTATGGAAAGGAAAGGAAATGCATGGAAAAGGCAAGGCATGGCATGGAAAAGTCAAGGAAGGAAAGGCATATCATACCATACCAAACCATACCATCCCATGGCATGCCCAAGAAAGGCATACCATATCACCATATCATACCATACTATACCATACCAGGGAAAGGAATGGCATACCATACATTTCCATTCCTTGCATACCATACCATACCATACCATACCAGGGAAAGGAAATGTATACCGTACATTTTCATTCCTTGCATACCATACCATACCATACCATTGACAATGTATACCATACAAGGCAATGGAAAGGCAATGCATACCATACCATACCATACAATGTCAAGGAAATGGTATACCATGCCATACAAGTAAATGGTATGGTATGCCATACCATACCATGGTATGCTATGGTATGGTATGTTATGCAATGGCAAGGAAATGTGTACCATACCATACCATACAATACCAAGGAAATGCATACCATACCACAGAATACCAATGCATACCATACCATACCATTGCCAGTGCATGTCATACAATGGAAATAAAATGCATACCATTTCCAATGCATGTCATACAATGGAAATAAAATGCATACCATTGCCAATGCATGTCATACAATGGAAATAAAATGCATACCATTGCCAATGCATACAATTTCCATACCATACCATACAATACCAATGCATACCATACCATACCATACCTTACCAATACAATGCATACCATGTCATACCATACCATACCATTTCCATTGCATACCATACAATGGCAAGAAAATGCATGCCATTGTCAATGCATACCATTTCCATACCATACCATACCATACCATACCATTTCCAAGGCATACCATACAATGGTAAGGAAATGCATACCATTTCCATTGCAAATGCATACCATTGCCATTTCTAATGCATATGATACCATACCATTTCCAATGCATACCATACAAGGAAATGGCAAGGAAATGCATACAGTACCATACCATAGCATACAAGGAAATGGCAAGGAAATGCATACCATACCATAACATTTCCATTTCCATTGCCAATGCCAATGCATACTATATCATACCATACCATACCATACCATCTCCATTTCCAATGTCAATGCAAACCATATCATACCATACCATACAATGGAAAGGAAAATCATACCATTTCCATTGTGAATGCATACCATATCATACCATTTCCAATGCATACCATACAAGGCAATGGCAAGGCAATGCATACCATACCATACCATACCATGCAAGGCAATGGCAAGGCAATGCATACCATACCATACCATTGTCAATGCATATCATTTCCATTTCCAATTCATTCCATACCATACCATACCATACCATACTATGCCATTGCCAATGCATACCATACAAGGAAATGACAAGGCAATTCATACCATACCATACCATGCCATACAAGGCAATGGAAAGACAATGCATACCATACCATACCATACCATTTCTAATGCATACCATACAATGGCAAGGCAATTCATACCATTTCCAATGCATACCATTGCCATTTCCAATGCATACCATTGTCATTGCCAATGCATACCATACCAGGGCAATGGTATGGTATGCATACCATACCATACAATGACAAGACAATGCATAACATGCCATACCATACCATACAAGGAAATGGCAAGGAAATGCATACCATACCATACCATTTCCATTGCCAATGCATACCATACCATACCATACCATATCATTTCCAATGCATACCATACAAAACCATTTCCAATGCATACCATACAAGGCAATGACAAGGCAATGCATACCATACTATGCAAATAAATGGCAAGGCAATGCATACCATACCATACCATACCATGCAAGGCAAGGCAATACATACCATACCATACCATACCATAGAAGGAAATGGAAAGGCAAGGCATGCCATACAATACCATACCATACCATACCAAACCATACCATACTATGGCAACGCAAGGCATACCATATCATACCATACCAAGCCATGCAAGGCAAGGCATACCATACCATACCATGCCAAGGCAAGTTATGACAATTCATGCATGACATGGAATGGTAAGGCAATGAATGGAAATGCATGGTAAGGAAAGGAAATGTCATGGCATGGCATAGTAAGGCAATGCATGGAAATGCATGGTAAGGCAAGGAAATGTCATGGCATGTCTTGGAAAGGCATGGAAATTTAATGGCATGGCAATGACATGCCATGCCATGGCTTGGAAGGCATAGCAATATTGTCTTGAATATTATAGGGCTTCATTTCTTAAATATTCTAGGGTTGTTATGTGTTATCTTTCATTTCAACAAGAATTTGTTATCCAAACCCTAGTTTAGGCTTTCATTTTCAGCCCTCTTTCATTTAATGATTACTTGTGTTAAGGGTTGTTATATTTATCATGTTGTAACTTAGTTAATATCATTTATTGCTTGGCGAGGCATGGCAATGTTATGGCATGACAATGGAAAGTTATATTTATTGTTATATAGGTTAAAATGGGAAACTACATGACAAGGCATGGGAAGATACATGACAATGGCATCACATGGTATGGGTTGGAAAGGCATGGAAATGACATGGAAATGGAATGGCATGGAAATGGCATGCCATGGAATGTCTTGGAAAGTCATAGAATTGGCATGGAAATGGAATGATATGGCAAGGCATCGAAATGGCATGGCATGGCATGGAATGTCTTGGAAATGCATGGAAATGGCATGGCATCGAAAGTTTTGACAATGGATTTGTAAATGTAAATGGTATGGAATGTAATGACTTGTCAAGGAATGACAATGGCATGGCATCAACATGTTTCTGGGATTGGATTTGGGAGGGTTGTTTGTCTCCGTGTGTGCTCTAACTGAAAAATTGGGTAGGAATGTGCAATAAACTCTCATAGATGGTGAAGGGAAAAAAATAATGGTTTCAAGTCTCCCTCGAGGAATTTTGGTAGCATAACATTACTTTCTATAGTGTGTCATGAAATGTAACCTCAAAACCTTTATTTGTAGGTGGAAAATAATACCCATTCTAAGATCTAGTTTCCATGTGAACTCTCTCGTTCTAGTGATCAAAATCAATAAGTTTAGTGGACATCATGGAAGAATGAATAAATGTTATTAATAATTAATGGTTTTAACAAAATTTACATATACCCACTACACAATATAAACAAACATGTGCATTAATGAGGACTCATTGACTAGTCTTTTTGGTATTTATGAAGGGTTACACATAAATCAAATAATTTTATATATGTCATGCATAGAAAGAGGGGAATAATGTGTGTGCCATAGAAAATAGCATTGAGCTGAAATTGTTAAGTGATTTACAATTATGTAGAAGATAAATGAGAAAATTTATTTCTATAATAAATTATTGTATTATGTCATTTTTAAGGTCACAATATTTTCAAGTGACCATTATTTGAGTGTGGATTGTGATTGGATTTAGATGGAGATAATTCAAGAGGTGGTCCATATTGTTGGTTGTGAGTTAGAATATGGATATCCACAACATTCATTCAAATAATTCAAAAGCAATGATCTATCAATGATGTAAAGATACATGGTTGATTAGAAAACAATGCTACTTGAGAACCATTAATTGCTTATGGATTTATCACTTAGTAATATTTTCCACCATAATATATTCCTTAATGCATAATGAAAGTATTTATAATCACTTTAGAAACAAATAAAGGGATTAATACACATAAAATCCATACACTTTGGAATTCAAACACTTTGAAATTCATATATTCATCAACATCAAATGTAGAAACAATGATATTCATAAAAATCATGCCATGAAATGTATATATATATATATATATATATATATATATATATATATATATATATATATATATATATATATATATATATATATATATATATATATATATNACTTTGGAATTCAAACACTTTGAAATTCATATATTCATCAACATCAAATGTAGAAACAATGATATTCATAAAAATCATGCCATGAAATGTATATATATATATATATATATATATATATATATATATATATATATATATCATCGTCTAAATTGTACATTTTTTACAAAATGGAAACTCATGACCAATATACAAAGCGACAGCGAGTTCCCAAAAATAAAATTTAAAAACATCTATATTGTATCCTCGCTACAAAATGGAAATAGTTGGTCAATCATTGACCATTTACACCCTCGCCACCCTTAAGATCATCCTAGAAATCTATATTTCTTCTCTTGCTTGAGGATGCACCTTGAGAGGTTCTAGGCCTAGGTGTGCTTCGATGCTTTGGAGACTACACAAATAATAAACAATGTTATAAGTTTTTTTCATCAATGAATTAATAGACATACAAATTGATACTTTGTAATTTAACCTAAGACAACTCACCGAATATGAAACTGTCAATCGTAAGGGTGTTACTCTCCCCTATGACCATAATATCTTTGCAATGCCACCCTGCATCAATTACATAGATCAAGTCAAGAAAATTTAACAAATATGTGTAAAAAAAAATTCACGAAACATAATAAAATTATCATCAATGCATTATCTCATCGTGAATATCTCAGGCATCGATGGAGATTCACTGGAAGATGGAGCACTAGGTTGTCCAACCTGCTCCGAGACAACTTCTATTGTGGTAGGATATGTCAATGGAGCCGAAAGCAGTGGTGGGGGTGGGTGGCAGACAGGTGGGTTGTGATGGACCCTCACATGTTGTACAAGTGATTCCAACACCCTAGGCCTGGAGAAAGGAAACCTAGAAGCAATGCCCAGGTGCCCAAGGGGTGAAATACTACTATACCTAGAAAATATATTGACAACCTACATACATATGAATAAAATTGAACCATTAGTACCAAATAGTAAAATTCAAAGACATAAACACAAACAATTTGAGAATTATATGATATTTAACTTTACACATGATACATGTGATCCAGATTATTTTCGGCACAAAATGAGAGCGGAGTTATAATAAAGAAATGCACAGAGATATCGCGTATATCCAGTAATATAACAGAAATATATCAGAGATACAGTAATACACGATTTCTATTAATGAAAGAAATGTACAGAGATTGTAAAAATACAGAGTGAAAGACTCGCTAGAATGGTGGCAGCTTATCTCTGAGAAGAGATGTGACGCCTACTCGTATTCGCAAGAAGATGATTACAATGAGGGTCTGAAGGCCTTTTTACAATAAATGGGAATGCCAAAAGTCCTATACATCCAAAAACCTAACCCTAGGAGATGAAGCGCCAAAATTCATGTGGGCCCC
>ML783352.1:69139-96083 GCA_009831015.1 Picea engelmannii | reverse complement strand
ATCCAAAAACCTAACCCTAGGAGATGAAGCACCAAAAGTCATGTGGGCCCCATTTGGGTAAGTGAGTACATCAACTTCCCGGGGTCGTAACTTTTGCATACGATCTCCGTTTTAGGCGTGTGATAGCTCGTTGGAAAGGTATCGTTGAGGAGATTCATTTTGGGGGCTCAATGAAGCCTTCGACTATAATTGAGAATATCGATCTCGAAAAACCTTCATTTGGACCCTCAAAATGGCCCCGGAAGTTAAAACCTGCTAAAAATAGTAAATTGTCAAAATTGCCAAAACATTGTTTTGAGCCATTTGGAAAAGGTGGGTGGCCACCGATATCCACCTGGATCAACATGTGACATTGGTGACTTGTCCATACCAGATGGACAATACCCAGCATTGCCTGGTGCCAAATACCATGGAAACATGAGAACATATAAAAAATTGAGAATGTCATAAAATAAAGAAATGACTATGTTGAATCTATCAAATGTGATACATACCTGTGTGTATGGTGCACCCAATGAACATGTTGTCTCTATTGTTTCATCATTGATGGGTCTAGGAACTGATGCATCCATAGGTGTAGAGGGTATGTTGCTGATATGCAACAACTGCAAAACAACATACAATCAAATATATATATATATATATATATATATATATATATATATACACAAAATAAAAAATAAATATATAATGATTAAGAACATAGAGAGGGTTAAGATACTAACCTCCTCCATGAAGCAATGTTGTCCACTGGGCTCTATAGGCCCATAGCATGTCTACTCCCAGCTCAAGCATATGTGAAGTTCACATAGATGGTTGTTATGTCCATGTACCCTCTCCTCACTATATTCTTCTATGCATGATGATGCTCCAACTCCTCTATCAATGTCACTGGCAGGCACATCCTGTCAAGATAGTGCAACAAAGCTATTGTGTTGCACTAGGCTATGAGTTAATGATGATATGGCTAGTTGTACCTATTGCAAGTTCTAAGAGATAAGAGGATGTTGGGTAGGGGGGTCAATTCTTCGCCTAGGGGGATGGAGACCTAACCTATCCATCCATTTTTGACTAATCTGGGGATGGATGCACCAGTCAATGGAGATGCATTTCCTGGTCAATGGTAGTTTTGTCTATTTTTAGGATCCTTAAAAATAGACAATATTTGTTCTTTTGTAATTCTCAGTTCTTTGACTTGGTTTCTGTCCAAACCAGTGCTATAGTAATCATACATTCATTCCTTATAATAATAATAATAAATAGGTAAATTTCCCTTAGACACTTGCAATGGACTACACAATGATGTCCAAATAAGTGGCCAAGGAGACTCTGCTATGATATCTAGTATCCCTTAATTGTTCCTCAAGGGTTCATAATATAACCAACCCCTCATCAATTTTAGTGTTTACATTGTGTGGTGGTGGTGGGTTGGGGTTTTTATCTTCTTGGTTTTGTTCTGAGCAATTTGAATTTTCTTGGGGTTCCATTGTATTATATATGTTGCAATTTAAAAGGCATGGCATGTAAATTAGGTTCATTTTTTATTTAAAATACAAAATTACATTTTATTTTTTTTAATTTATATTATTGGGAGAAAAATACTAAATTGGAATGACTAAATTGGATTAAAATTAAGAAAAATGTAACATACCTGGACACAGTGGCCCCCTCCTCCCTTTCTTCCTCATCTCTAGCTCCACTATATTTTCCCAATGAGAGAAACGCGAGCACGATTTGTGAATAATGGGCACAAATTGTGCTTGGGCACTTTAAATAATTTTATCACTAAGAACACGTGCTCGTTTTTAGGATTGTGCATGATTTATTAAAACTGTGTATGTATTCTTAAGAACACACACGTGGTTTTTCCAGTAAACCTACATGGCAATCGAAGTGGAGGTTCAGCCACATCCAAACCTATAGGTATAGGAACGTGTGTGTGTTCCTATTAATGCACATCCATTCCTACGAGTGTGTTTTCTTAATCATTTCCATGCCACTTTTTCAACCACAAACTTCTTACAGTCACCCTCAATTCATTTTTCTTGGACAACTTTTCCAAAGATAATAAATCTATTTATTGATGCTAATTTTCCAGTTTTTTTTTTATTTCCAATGTAAATCTCTTGTATGTTTTTTTATGCGAATGCTTTTTATTATGCTACTTTATCAAGTAGTTTTAACATGATATGAAATCCTAAGTAGCATTGAACTCTGTCATGAAAATGGCTTGAGAATTGAAGCCATTAAGAGGTGGTGTGGAATAAATCAAGTTATAATTTAATGTGGAGGGAAGGAATTATTGGAAAGAGTGGCGACTTTCCAGTAGGATGGTATGGAGGATTAAAGAGACCGAAAATTTGTAGTTTTGGTTATTTTTTAAACCATATTACATACTACAAATGGAAAAGTATTCACTATAGAAGTTATTGCATGGTGGTGACGAGATTCTATTTGTTGAAGGAAGTATTAGTAGTAGCACGTTGGTGGGTTAAATGACATGAAAAAACAACACATGCGAGGACTTTGACTCGGTTTTTTTTTTATATATAAGGTTTAAAACATAGTTTAGGTGATATAATTAAGGGGTTAGGTTAATATTTTTAGATATTTATAAAGTGGTATATGTTTTTTAATGTTGAGTCAAGTTTAAAGAGGTTATTGTTAGGTTAATATTGATTTTTTCAAGGGTAGGTTTATCATACATGGTCTATGACGGAACATGGTTTTATCCCATAGTATTCATGCGAAGGAAGCCAATATAAGTAATTTATTGTCCTCATTGTAAAGTTCCTCAAGTGGTTGGTCTTGGATAGATTGGCTAAATCTATTATTTTCTTTATTATGTGGATGATTGTTATTATGTCTCTTTGGCTCTCCATAAATTCAACATGTATGAAATACATGATACAACTATGTTAGTTTCACAAAGTTGCAACAAGATCAAAGGTTATCCCTTGTTATGATGTAGTGTAGTATGTGGAACCAATACTAAAGAAAGGAGCACAAACTTGGTTAATTGGTTAACAATATTAGCTCATGTGCCTTTGACACTTTGATAAACATATAGTAGCTTCCAACTTCTAAGGTAACGAATTAGAAAATGGATTTACGAGCAAGGATGAGCCAATTAACGTGATTGAAATATGGTGGGAAGAGGGAAGGACATTTTGGAAACACCCGTATTCTTTGTACCCCACCTGTAATTTACAAGAAGCTATGAGGAATGTATCGATGTTGATGATATGGTCATATAAATAAAATGAATTCTCCCAACTATTATAGTAGTGTGTGCTCTCAATACACCAAGTGTTGAAAAAAAGGGGTGTGTTCAAATGGGAAAAGTGGTATCTAGCAATATAAACATGGTTCTCAAGAAATGAGTTAAAAACTTGAATTGATAGTGCCCTCAATTTCATGTGTTGAATTTCTAATAGATGTATCATATGCCATGAGTGACTTCTCGGACTTGTATGATATGCGCAATACTTCTCTTCCTCCTTGTAGTGCCCTGTTGTTTTTATTTGATTACTAATGATGGGTAGACCTAGTATGATATGGTATATTATTTTTCTAAGACCTCATATTATATATATATATGTGTGTGTGTGTGTGTGTGTGTGAATGAATGAGTGTGTGTTTGTGGAATTATGATAATAGCATTTTATACAAATGTCTATGTGGTGTAATGATGTTATCTTATTATTAGTTCAGTTATTATGAATAAGTGTGTTTGATTTTATAATTTTATGTTTCACTTACATTTCACAAAGTCATAATACTCATAATGCTAATTTTGATGTTAGTACATGTAAAATGTAAATGATCACAATTTTTTTAAAACATAATTAGGAGATATTTATATTAAGCAAAAATTGCAAAAAATCTTGCAGCAAGTTTACGTCAATAGTCTACTTCAAAAGTCTTTAAACAAAAATCCAAAAAGAATTTTTTTGCTAACATATAGCTATAGATGTGTAATGCTAAAAACAACACCATATAGTATATCTTAGTGGTCTACATCCTACAAAAAATGCCTAGATATATAACTAATTTAAAAATCATACAAGATTAACAAAAAGGCATGTTTATTGGTCACGTGCTCAAGTGCTTCTTTAGTCAAGTCTGAATCTAGTTTGACAATTTCCACATTCTCTAGATATTGGTGGATTGTTTCATCTTCCTGAGTACCCCACAATTTGAATTGATTGATTGCACCTGGTTTGATGCTCCTAAATGCTCTCCTTTGGACAAATTGAGGACCATGTTTCATAGCATGTTACATTCCACTTCCAACATTGAAACTTGACGCTTCAATTGGACTAAGATGGCCATAACTATAAAAATATGAGAATTTATCTATTGATATTTCAATTGTATTCTACCCACATAGGTCATAATTGAGATTATGTTACCTTGAATGAAATCTTCATGACTTCGCAGTTCCCATTGAATCTCCTACAACTCCTTATAACCCATAAGAAAAATGAGACAGTGCAAGAACAAATGCAATATAAATTTCAAATGTTACTTGTATAAGATAACGCCCATTATTTTGTTGATAACCATGGAGCCCAATTTATGTGATGACTATGCCCTGAGAAATCTATGCAAACATCACATAGATGTGCAATTTTAGGCCAAACAAAAGATACGAAAAAAGTTTGAGGATGAAGTAAGAATTCTTGGATGACACCATGGATAACCAAACCAATTAGAAAAATAAGAAGGTAATGCCTCTCTAACCCAAAATGTATCTACACAGTATTGGTTGAATCCATAGTTAAAGATTCAAGCACCTAGAAAAACACAAGAACTAAGAGAAATATATAAATCATACATGAATAGAATAGGCCCCCAGTAAGAGAGACTGGAACCCAACTGAATCCTCTAAAAATAAAATTACAATAATCCCAAACTTGATAGTATAATCTAGATAGGAGACAAGGATGACGACTTACCAAAGATCCAAAAGAGAAATAGAACCATGCACACTAAGCATATCAAATAATCAATACTCACTAACCTTTAGACCTACATGCCCATACCTCCACATCGGAAAACCAAGATTCATATCCATTATCCCACATGTTGAGGAGAAATACCTCATGTGAATTAAAAATATTGTGAAGTTAAGTGTTGAGGCATGCAAACTTAAGGGAGAAGTCTCTTTGCATTACTTACAATGCCATACAATGGACTTACCTTACGCTTTTCCATGTTTCTTCATGAATGAATAATTATATACACTTTATAAATACTATGGGATAGGATGGGTTCCAAGATTTCCATTAACAACAAGTGTTTCATGGCAGTGGAGTCCCTGCCAGGTTGGGATGGGAGTAAATGTGAGGTAGTAGAGACACGTGGGTAGAAAGTTGAAGTAGATGTGGTTTGCATGCAGAACATAGTAAAGTAAATATATAGTTTTATACATATGAAATATGTACTTTTATACATAYGAAATATCTACTTGTATAAAGTATATATTTAGATTTATACATATGAAATTTGTACTTTTATAAAGTATGGGGATGAGATTTTATAGAGCATGCATGGAGTTGTCATTGCATACTTAGCCAATTTTTGGATCACGGGTTCTCAGGGTGGCAGGTTCAAAGTTGGGCCTCTTATGTTCTATGGCCTACAAATAGCACCGACAGTTTCGTGACATACAAAATGACAGGCAGAGTGGCGGACTATAGAAATTTATTAGAAATTAATAATGTCAATTATACAATAGAATAGTAATAAGGTCTGTTACATAGGTTCATGGAGAAACACTAAAAAATTAGCATTGTCGAACTATTTTGCTTTAAAACTAAGTCTTTTATTGGACAAAAAAGATATAGCATTGTCAAATTGGTTTTCTTTGCACACATTTTACAGAGCATGGATGAAGCGGTCATTCCATACTTAGCCAATTTTTGGATCGCGGGTTCTCAAGTTGTCGGTTTAAAAAATGGGCCTCTGTTGTTCTGTGCCCTATATACTTAGCCAGTTTTTGGATCATGGGTTCTCAGGGTGGCAGGTTCAAAGTTGGGCCTCTTATGTTATGTGGCCTACAAATAGTACCGACAGTTCCACGATATACAAAATGACAGGTGGAGTGGCGCACTATAGAAATTTATTAGAAATCAATAATGTCAGTTATACAATAGAATAGTAATAAGGTCTGTTAAATAGGTTCGTGGAGAAAAACGCCAAAAAATTAGCATTGTCGAACTATTTTTCTTTAAAACCAAGGATTTTCTTGGACAAAAAAGATATAGCATTGTCGAATTGGTTTTCTTTTCACACGTTTATAGAGCATGGATGGAGCGGTCATTCCATACTTGCGGGTTGGCGGAGTCCCCAGTTCACACTTTTCATGTCCAGTGTGTTATGTGATATACAATTTGCACCAAAGACTTCTATCATATACATTTTGTAGCGAACAATTCTGTGATATACATGACACAGAGAAATTTATAGAATATTATAACATTGTATGGAGATTTAAAATAATTTATATAATGCTATAACATGTCTTAGTTAATGAATAGTATAAGCAAATTTTTTAATTTTATTCAATATTTTTTTTTTATAAGTAAGATTGTATAAAAGTCTATCAAAATGAAGGAGTACAGAGAATTTCCATGGTTTCAAGCTGTAAATATTGAGCTACCCTGAGGGAAAACCAACTTAGCCATCCAAACCGCTTCATAACTTAAGTGTAGATTGTCACTGATGCAAAAAGACTTCAAAATTTTAGCCTGTAAGGGTGGGTGCTAGAACTGTGGAAAGTGTGGATAGCTTGATTATAATAACCATGGACAAATGCATGAAAGGTCGGAATTCACATGAAAAAATAATAGACAAAAACAACAGACATCACCGGTATGGGTTGTAGTGCGGCGATGCGGCCATGCAAAAGGCGTGAAATGTCATGTCCCCGGGAGAAGGCGACTCATCCTAGACTGGTGTGCGGTCTAGTTGCATAGAGTTCTCTGTCTCTGATGACAGGTGCTCTTCCTTCTGGACGTCCTTCGGGCATGATGGAAGCCTCTGGTCCTCGCAGTCTGTGTCTGCATGGACCAAATTTTTCAGTGGCAACACTGGTGCCGAGGTTGTTGTTGCTTGGGTTGTTGTTGATTAGGTTGTCTGTGGTACGAGGAGATGAGCACCTTGTAATGCGGAGATCAACTGCAGGAGTCGAGAGGATTTGTTGTCTAGAGTCTGTAGGTGGAATTGGAGGTCGTTCATGTCCCGATGCAGGTCAAATACTAGGCTCTGCACTAGTGCAAGGCATGTTTTCCACTCGCATTCTGGGTTAGCGTTGGAACCCTCTTGAGATTAGGGTTGTTGTCGAGAATTTTGACTAGCTTCCAGACCATCCATTTGAAATTGAGTTTCTTGAAGCTGGTCCTGAGGCAACTGGGTGGCCGGAGAGTTGGGAGGGGCCAAAGGGTCGAGGTGTGAAACATATGTTGAATTGGCCAAAGGTCCTAGGTTTTTGTTCAGTGAGGCCCATGAGCAGTCCAACTCCTCCATTCTGTTGGCAAGGGACGTAGGAAGGGGCGAGAGAGATGCAGGAATTTGAGTTGAATATACCAGGGAGGAGGACGAGGTGGTCGAAGAGGAGGAGGATAACAGGGAGGGAGAAGTTGGGGGATGTAGGACCAGGTGGGGTCGGTTTCGCTGGCAGGTTCATCGGCCTTTGGACTTCCTTCATAGCCGAGGCATCTCCGGGACAGTGGGAGAGAGAAAACACGGTAGGAACAGAGCAGGACAGGACAAATGCAGAGCAGGGAAAGGCTGGGAAAGAAGCCGATCTTTGAGAAGAAAAAGCAGGAAAGAATGAGCCATCTGGACCCCCTAGACTAATTGAAATAGGCCAGGCAGATGGTGAGGTTCCATAAATGGCCGCACAAGCAGAGTAAAGGTGCAGCGAGGGTGCTGGTCCATTGAAAGGATGCAAAGGAAAAGCAGGGTGGACTGAGAGTAATGGCTCCATGCCTTGAGAAAGCTGAACTTGAACTGATTAGGCAATTGGGAGTGAGTGGCATGCGGTCATCACATCGTCGGCGCCATGGAGTATCGCTCCTGGCTGCTTCGCTCGACACATGTGCTCTACTAGCACCCCATCTACGGGAAAGGGAATAAATGTGAAGGAATACAAACACGTGGGAAGGAAGCTAAAGTACATGGATACATGGGAAAAAAAACATGGAAAATAGTGGTAATGTGGGTTACATAGGTTTCTTGACAAAAAATAGAAAAAACAATTAGCATTCATGCACACAATAGAAATTGAAATTTATGAAATGAAATGTTCCTAAATAGCATAATTTATACATACAAAATATGTAATTTTACAAGGCAGAGTCCTGATTCAACAATTAGTGAGCTTTTGGACGACGGCTTCTCAGGATGTTTCTATTCTTCCGTGCCCTACAAAAAGCAGGGATAGTTCCGCGATTTACAAATTGACAATCGGAGTTGAAGACTATTAGAATCTTAAGGGCATGGTGTCCAAAAATTCATCATTTCCTAAGTACTATTCTTTAGATATGATTTTCATATGGTCATGGAGAAAATACACATAAATAGTAGTAACACACTGGTGCATTGAAATTTGGGATTTGTTGTTTCATGGCCTACAAATTGCACCCAGAGTTCCACGACATACAATTTGACAATTGGAGTTGTGGACTATTTGATATTTAAGGGCATACGTATGTTACAAAGAAGAGCTTCTAGGTACCAAATATGTAATTTGATTAAGTTGATATATACACCATTGTGGTTGTCGGGCTGGCAGGTTGAAAATTGTGCTCCCATAGGTTCGTGGACAAAAGCATAAAAAGACTACCAATACCGAATTAGTTTTCTTTAAAACAAAGGCACGTGAGCTTCATTCCAGTTTGTCGAGGTGGTGGGCTGAAAATTGGGCTACTGTTGTTCCGTCGCTACAAATAGCACCAAGAGTTCCGCGAAATACAAATTGAGAAGCGGTTTTCTGGACTATTTGAATTTTTGGATCGTGGGTTCTCGGGTTGTCGGGATGAAAATTGGTTTTTTGTTGTTTCGTGACCTACAAATAGCACTGAGAGTTCCTCGATATAAAAATTGACAAGTGGTCTTGCGGACTATTTGAAATTTTGGATCGCAGGTTCTCGGGCTATGGGGCTGAAAATTGGCCTTATGTTGTTCTATGGCCTACAAAAATCAAATATGTAATTTGATGAAGTAGATATATAGAGCATGCACAGAAGCTTCATTCTAGGTTGTCGGGATTATGGGCTGAAAATTGGGCTTTTCTTGTTTCATGGCCTACAAATACCACTGATAGTTTTGTGATATACAAATTGACATGCTACTTTGAGGACTAGAATTTTTGAATGGTGGGTTCTTGGTTTGGCAGGCTGAAAATTGGGCTTTTGTTGTTCTGTGGCCTACAAATAGTTCGTAGAGTTCTGTGATATACAAATTGACAAACGGACTTGTGTACTATTTGAAATTGAAGGTGCTTGTGTCGAACAAGTTTAGCATTCTTGAATTAGTTTTCCTTTTTACATATGCTACTGGAGTAAAAAATAAATAAATAGTACTGACGTCTGTTACATAGGCTGGTGGAGAAAAGTATGAAACAAATATGATTCCCAAATTAGTTTTCTTTAAAAAAGCGGCTTCTCGACTTAGGCATATTTTGGATCATGGGTTCTCAGGCTGGGGACCTGAAAAATGGGCTTTTGTTATTTTGTGTCCTACAAATAGCACCAGCAGCTCCGCGATATACAAATTGAGAATCAAACTTGCAGAGTATTTGAATTTTAAGGAGCTCATGTCCCAAAAATTCAGCATTCGCGAATTAGTTTTCTTTACATAGGTTTTACATACGCTGGTGGAAAAGAGGGAAAAAACTATAGTACCAGTGTATGTTACATAGGGTGGTGGGCAGAAGGATGAAATAAATAGAATTCCTGAATTAGTTTTCTTTAAAACAGGGGCTCCTCAACATAAGAAATTGAAATTTATGAAATTATAGGTTCCTACAGACCATAAACTATACATAGAAAATACGTAATTTTTTAAAGTAGACATTTACTTTTATAGATACGAAATATGCACTTTCATAAAGTATGGGGATGAGATTTTATAGAACAATGATGGAACCCTCATTCCATGTCCTACAAAGAGCAGGCAGATGTACGCAGTGTACAAATTGAGAAGCGGGCTTGCGAACTATTTTAATTTTAAGGGCCTTTGTGACAAACATTGTGTAGGACATGTTGCAAAGATGCAAGAAATGACAATCTCTTTAAGTTTGAGTAGAAATAAAGTAGTGAACACAATTTTACGACATTTATATAAAAAAATAATAAAACGTGTTACATATTGCTGAAAATTTAAAGAAACGTATATATATATATATATATATATATATATATATATATATATATATATATATATATATATATATATATATATATATATAAGTGAAATCTGATATCTGAAATTTGAGTAAGTGATTTATGTCATAGTCCATTCTAAAAATGAAAAATCTAGGAACACATAAAAGCAGCAGGAAAAATAGCCTTCTCGAATTAGAGCATAGACAGAACCCTCATTCCATACTTAGCCAGTTTTTGGATTGTGGGTTCTCGGGCTAGGGACCTGAAAAGTGGGTTTTTGTTGTTTCGTGACCTTCAAATAGAACCGAGAGTTCCATGATGTACAAATTGATAATGGGACCTGCGGACTATTTGAATTTCAAGGGGCTCGTGTCCCAGAAATTTAACATTCGGGAATTACTTTTCTTTACATAGGTTTTACACACGGTGGTGGACAAATGTACAAAAAATATAGTACCAATGTTTGTTATATAGGGTGGTGGACAAGAGGACCAAATAAATAGAATTCCCGAATTAGTTTTCTTTAAAAGAGGGGCTTGTGGATACAAGAAATCAGAATGTATCAAACTATAGGTTTCTAGAGAGCATAAATTGTACATAGCAAAAACGTAATTTTTTAAAGTAGATATTTACTTTTATACATACTAAATATGTACTTTTGTAGAGCATGTATGAAGCCCTCATTCTATATAGTGTGATGGAGCCCAGATTACATACTTAGGCAGTTTTTGGAGCACAGGCTGTCAAGCTGACGGGCTGAAAATTGGAAAAAAAATGAAACGTGTTACATATTCCTAGAAATTTAAAGAAACATATATATGTGTGAAATATGATATGTCGAATTTGAGTGAGTGATTTATGTCATACTTTATTTTGAAAAATAAAAAAAAGAGAATAGAGATAAAATAAATAGAATGAATTCAAATTTAGAATAGTTGAAGATAAAAAATCCAGGAAGACATAAATATATAAGGAGACAAAAGAATAGTTTTATTTGGAATATATGCAAAAAATAATAGTTTGTTACATATCCATGGAAATGTAAATGCGTTTGTCATATAGATTGGGATTGGGGCTCCCGCGGACCATAATAGAAATATGTACAAGAAATAGGAGTGTGGAAAGAAGTTGGACACGCTAGAATGTAATACCTGAAAAGTAGAAATGGGAAGATCGATTTTTGCCTATAGATTTCTACTTAGAAAAGGAATAATTGGATTGATAAAGAAAGGACTATCACTATACACTTACAGGGATGGTACATATAAGTATTTTTTGTGTTTTTTTGGTCATGCCTTTCCCTGCTGGTTTTTATGGGCAGCCTGCTTCAATAACTAGATTGATACATAGAGGATTTATGCATTTTTCTGTTGGATTTTGTGGCTAATCCACTTCAAGTTCTCTTCAATATAGCTTCTCAAGGGGGAAATGTTGATATCATTGCAGATTTGAATGTTGAAAACTTCATTTTCTAATTCGCTTAGATCAATTGAAAGTTTACACAGAACTTCATGAATGTCTCCATTCTGTAGTGAATACCCGACTAGCCAGTTGTCCACCTCTTCTTCATGATATTCAACAATTCTATAAAAAAAATCTAAAGACAAGGCCTTCAAATTATCAACTTGTTGATCAAAATCTTGCTTGGTTAACGTCAGGGAGTTAAGGATTAAGCTGAGGTCCTGGAAGCCGTTTGTCTTTCCTGCTAAGTCTATTTTGGTGAGCATTGTGAATAATGTTTCTTTCTTTGATATTGCTTGCTTACACGATTGCACGATTAGGTATAGGTTCTTCACTTTCTATTTCCAGCATGCTTCTAATTGAGTGAGCCTTTTTTTGGATGGGAGATCATGTTGTCTTCTTCTCATCTCTGGCATGTTGTTGACATGAAAGGCGAAAGGGATGACCGAGTGCACATAGAAAGTTTATTCATTCTTTAAATATGTATGCAGAAGTAGGAGCAAGTTATGTGCCCTGCTCCCTAGGAACTCCATATTCTGTGATGTTTCCTAGGCCTTGGCAATCAATTCTATTCTTTTGTTGATAGTTTTCTAAACATAACCTCTACAGGATGCAAGGAAGATGGAGGACCCTTTTAGATTTGTTGCAGGGGTGCACATAGTCCCAGGCATGCCTATTTCCAAGGAACTGCCAAGAAATGGAATAGGAAACAAAGCTTCCTGTAATTCCTTAATCTGGTTCTTTAGTCTGGAATTTTTGGCTTCAAGGACTCCAACGGAATCATGAAGAGCATCTTCAGTTGCCCTATGAAGTTCATAGATTTTGGATGCATGCATATTGGCAAGGTCAAGTTTTGAACAATGTTTCCTTTTCTTATTTTTTACATCTCTTTTTTCAATGATTATTTTTTTTTATTCGGTTTCAAAAAGAGTGCTCTGGAATACGAAGGATTCATATTCGTAAAACATTTTGGTACCAACCATGTCCATTGAGCAGGAATGTTGAATTGCATGTGCGGTCTGATCAAGGTTGCAGAATATGCTTTCCAGATCAATGTCAAGATCCATGTTTTGACGGTAAATTTTGGGCTGCTCCACCTCCCCTACAATTATTTTTACGTTATTCTGCACAAGAACCTCTTGAGGAAGATGTTCATTGTATCTCTACAAAACTGTTGAGGAGCTGCTGGCAGTAGTTTATCAAAGGGTTGGTTGGCTCCAGATGCTACTTGAAATGAAGAAATGGAGGGGACAATATAACCCCCCACAAACATTTCTTCAATGCATGTGAATGGAAAATCTCCTCATTAATGACAATATCTATGCGTGTTGTATGGTGACCTATTAGAAGTAAAGCATATTTATTGAAAACTTATAAGTGTGAAGGTGAGGGTTACGACGAAGAACATTTAAGGATTGGAGGTTTCGTGAATGATCCAAGCTGGCGGCGTGCGAATGACATTCCATGGTATTTGAAATTAAGACTAGGAAGCGATTGGAGGTTTCGTGAAGGAAGAAAGATGGCGGCGTGTGAATGACATTCCATGGTATTTGAAATTAAAACTGGGAAAGGAGAAGAAAATGCTTTGCAAAAATTGCATTAATGGCAAAACTTCTCAAGCCTTGTGTGCCTCAATGACAGCTTAGATGGTAGTTGAATGATGACCTATTAGCATTAAAGATTTAGAAATAATACATACATACATACATACATATATATATAAACAATGTTTTTTATTATGCACACATGCGAAGGTAACAACCACGGGGAAGATCAAGCAAGGAAGGAATGGCCAAGTCTAAAAGTCCATGGTTCGGGAGTGTGGGTTCTAGGGTAGGTAGGTTCAAAATAAGGCCTCTATTGTTCGATGTTCTATAAGTAGCACACAAAGTTTCGCGATATACAAATTGAGAAGCGGACTTACGGGCTAGCCGAGATTTGATAGACCATCTACAGTTTCTGGATCGTGGGTTCTCGGGCTGGCGGGGTAAAAAATGACTCTCTATTGTTCAGTTCCTTGAAAATACCTTATGATAATAAATTGAGAAGCAGATTTGCGAGGTGACCGGCTCAACATTCTACTCTAGGGCTGGTGGGATCCCACAAACGAGCAATACATACTTGCAGGCTGTACATTGGGCCATTTTTTGCCATATAGAAATTGGGTTCTCGGGCTGGCGGGTTCAAAATTGCCTAAGCAAAGAAAAGGGCTCTGTCCGAGTTCCACTGCACATTTCATAATTCGTGTGCAACACCAAGTCTATGATTACCAAATCAGTGTGTGTAGAAACGAGGCAAAAGTAAATATGTGCCTTTATAAAGTATGGACATGAGATTTTATAGATCATGCATCGATATCGCATTCCATACTTGCGGGTTCTCAGATGGGAAGGGTCAAAAAATAGGCCTCTATTGTTCCGTGTTTTAAAAATAGCACATACAGTTCCGCAATATACAAATTGACAAGCGGACTAATATACAAATTGACAAGCGGACTTGGCGGGTGCCTGAGAATTTATAGAGAATGTACAGTTTGTTCATCGCGCGTTGTTGGTTTGGCGGGGTTAGAAACGGGCTTCTATTGTTCGGTGCCCTACAAATTTCTTATGATGCACAGATCCCTTATTCCATACTTAGCCACTTATTTGGATTGTGCACTTGCGAGATGCACACTGTGCCTCTAATCTTTCGTGTCCTACAAATAGAAATTATAGTTGGGCGATATACATATTGACAAACAGACTTGCGGGTTGGATGTATCAACATTGCAGTTCTACTGGATGGTGGATGTGCAGCGTAGCGTCTTCTCGACACAAGAAAAATAAAAAGAAAAAAACATACCTGCAAACAAGTTTGACAAATTCAAAAAAAGTAAAGGAAAAATTGTTTACTATGGAACACAGGCAGAAAAAGAATGCACCTTTGCATTGATTCGTGTACATATATGGGTAGGAGTTCTTTGCGCCTTCTAGTTTTCCTTTCTGTTTCTATCAACAAAAGTAAAAAACAAAAGAGATATGAACATAAGCTCAGATGTTAAGAAAAAGGCAACTACTATGTACATATACAAAAAAAATATTGAATAAGATGAATAGAGTCACAAATAGTTTTTTTGAGGATGTACCTTATTTTTTCTTTTTTTGTACAATGTATATTTTATAATTAGATTAAAAGACTATCTGTATGCTCACTAGAATGCTATGTGTAGAAATCAGGGATACATATATACTTTGAAACATAGAAATATGAGTTTGCAATAAGTTTGATGTATATGTCATAATTCAAGTGCAATACCAATTATATCGTGATCAGACCAATATGTGTCTAAGACAAACATATTGTATTGAAAAATGGGCACATTAGACCAAACATGGTCAATAAGTGCGTTTTGCAGATGGGTTGTGTTGTTTAGAAAAAAGTGCACACTGTATTTGCACATGTAGTTTTGCAATTCTTTTGTTCTTCTAGTATTTTGTAGCATGTCAATATTGAATTCTCCTACAAGTACAATGGATCCGTTCAGATGGAAATGGTCCGATGTATTGAAAATGACATTTACTATGTTGGAGAATGCTGCATGGGGAGCAGCGTACAGATTTAGTATTGCAACTTCTGTTCCATGGGAAAAAAATTGGCAAGCACCAGTTCAACATTCTTTTCTTCAATATGTAAAATTGGTACATGTTTTTTCACCAGTATCATCACCCCATGTGTAATGTAACTTGATATGAAATTGTGATTTGGGAATTGTTTGTTCTGTATGCATAATTCCATTTGTGTTTCCTGCAAGCACAAAATATCGGATTGCATTAAATCATACTCATTTAGTATATCATCCATGTGTGCATTTAAGTTGCATGTGTTAAGTGAGAGAATTGATACAAATGCATTTGTTTGTATGGATTGGTAATCATAATGCAGTTGTCATTTTGTGGTGGTCTCGAGTCGATCCATCTCAATATCAACTTTATGTTTCACTTTGAAGTTATCTTTTGTTAGAGGACTTAGTAAATACAAGAAGTCTATGCTTCTGACATGGGACAGTGTTGTGTACACAAGTCCATGTATCTGAATTCCAGCAGGTTGAAATGCAACATTATCAAGTGTTAGTCCTTGTGATATGTGGACTGTATGTGCACATCCAAGTTTAATTAGAAATTGTTTGTGTATCTTTAGTCGACCTGTCTTTGTTGATGTCGATACTAGCTTTGATATTCACAAAATAGGAGTCCAATCGCTTGCAGTGTTTGAATTATATAGATAAGATAACTTTCTTGCTTGTCTCTTTCCTATATGCAGTTCATGGAACTTAATCCAAAAGACATTTACTTTTTCTGTCTTGTATAGCCTTTCATATTCCATCTGCACCATTCACCAAGCCATCCTGTGAATCATAGTTACAGGCATATATTTCAACTAGCATTTCTAATTTCAGTGCAAGGTGCAAAGGTAAAGTGACTGAATGTTCATGACATGGGACATTTCCATGGTTGTCTTCTTCCAAGTCAATCGAATTGATGATGATATCATCGCCAGGCATGAGTGACAGCATGTGGCTATTATTCTTTGCAACATCCTTATTTATGTAGAACAGGTAAGGGAACGTTGGATCTATTGGTGCAGGCCGTAAGCAACTCAAATTGTTATAGGTCAAGTCATCATATGTTTGGCTATTTGTGCACATTCTATTCAGAATTGCAATGAATGTTTCATATGTCTATCACATTGTAGTATGTAAATCAAAGAATTTAATATTGTCTCTCCATAAGTCATGGTTCATTGTTTCCATGTTAATGATAGGTTGTTCAAATATCAAAGAATCTTGGATGGGTTGTGCCTGGTAAAGATCACCACAGAATATCATATCAATGTTTCCAAAGTATTTGGTCTACACATGTTTTTTGCTTCTTAGCCGGATGTCAATGGAAAACAAGAACCGAATGCCAATAAAAGATGCTTCATCTATAAAGACAAGTTGGAGTTCCTTGTAAATCTTAGATAATGTATCCAACATTTCCTTGCTAAGTGGAAGAAACTATGACTTGTTAAAAGGCATTAAAAATGCAGAGTGGATTGTTGTTCCACCAGCATTGTATGTAGTTTTTCCTGTGTATGCAATATTAGACCCTTTGGTTTCATAGGATCAGAGCAATTGTTTGAATCATAGATTAGTATAAGCATTTGGAACAATGCTTTAGCTGTGAATGTCTTGCCTATTCCTGCTCCGCCTGTAAGGAACACGTGCACATGATTGTTCATGTTCAACTGTTTTTCAAGGGCAATGTCCTTTACAATTGTTTGTTGTCCACGATTCAAAAGACGTCTTATTTTGTGGTATTCATTATTTTCAATCAGGAAAGGATGTTTTGTAACTTGAAAACCAAGGTTGATACGTTTTTCACTTTCAGCCGATGGAGGACGAGGAAAATCCGCTTGTAAGTCATAGGACTCAGAAGGAGTTCTAGTTGTTTTGGGGCTTCTAAATGTCTCATCATGATCGCCAGGGTTTTCTAGGTCATTAAGTGAAACTTCTAGATCGCCCCATGTTGGATTAACATTGTAGGTAAATCTATCTTCATTAATATACACTATAGTCTCAAAGGAAACATACGCAGCCTCCCATGTAGAGAAGTTATGTATTAACGACTCTTCGTTTTCATGGAACGGAACGTACAACAACAGTTTTTCTCTACAATAGTTATCATAATCACAATGTTTATTGTATTTGACAAACTGTATAATAGAGGGTTTTTTTCTTTTTTATATGGGTGTACCATTTTTTTTGTAATGCGATACGAATTCTGCTAAGAAGATATGCCTAATAGGAGATGGATGTTGGATGTAATAATCAATAATAGAGTGACATATGACGTCCTCTGAATTGTCAGGTTCTTGTTGAAGCAAAACCGGTGGTTTAAGCATAAATGTGCGTTTTTCAAGTGGAGATGTGTTTATGAAGACACATTTTCTTGAACTACAAGTGAGGGGCAAAGAAAGGGCAATGTGAACTGCTTTTTGAGCAGACATTTGTTGAATATTAAGAAATATATTGCCAAGGGTGTGTATCATTTGTATGGAATCAATATGACTTCTTTCATGTTCTTTGCATATTTTTCTAAATGCAGATGTCATAGATTTGTCAATCTTCATCATATATGAGGTGCAATAGGATGTTGCAACATATGCATTCAGCATGTACTGTGCATCAGTATCTACTTTCCACATAACTGGCATGTCCTTGGAGAAACTGTTGTTCCAAATATTGGAGAGTTTTCGTTTAAGGAAAAGTGTTGGTTGCCTAAGCGTTATTTGTATGGCTTGGATGTACTCATATTCTGATAGATTTACCTGTGTCAAGAAGGCATCAAAGCTCATTATTTGGTCAAATCCTCCTTGTTCTAGAAATGTGAACAAGGATTTATGTTTCTCAACAACAACACTATCCTCTAAACTAACTGGCTCTATGATTCTTGTAGCTCTCATTGGAAGAACGGGAAAGTTGTATTTGCAATGCGAGATTTTTCATTTTCTACAACTTCTTGTATGGTAATGTCTATGGACTTTCGCAAGGTATGGTTCCAAATAATATGTATTGCATGTTATTTATTTATCCATAAATTGTTCGATCTATGAATTGTTATGAGCTCCATAGATCGGTGCGCCCTCTATCCACAACAGTGCATGGTCATGCTCATTTCCCCTATTCTGGAATTCAGTCACAAAAAAGTAGTCTGATATTTTTCTGAAAAATGTTTCATCATGGCATATTAATTGTCTCAAAGCATTTATTCTATGTTTATAGTATCGAGTACATGTCACCGAGTCTTTTCTTATGAGGTAGTCAATGTCGTTATTTTCTAATGTATCGGTTTTTTTTTTTACATTTCTTGTTACTATGCAGGTCAGAAATGAAAACCACCAATGGATCCTAGCAATTCTCTGCACTTGTAAATGTGATGAAAAATGTTGGTGGCCCCAATTTCTGGATCATTACAAAAAAAAAAAAAAATTGTTTTGTTGCAAATAGTCAGGAGAGGTGCGGATGTTCTTGAAATCTACGTATCCAATATCAAATTTCAGAATTTTTTCTAGGTTTACTTTGTACTTCACATCCTTGGCCAACAAATTTCTTCCTTGTAACTGGCCTTTTCTTATTCGTACCCACATGCAAGACAAAACTTTCTCTATTATTATGTGCATTGTTTTGAAAAACAAATTTGTTATGTGACAAGAGAAGTAGCCGCTTGAATGTATTAGCTCCCATCGGACTATTTTATGATAAATGAATCTTTCTGTAATATTAGTGCCACGTGGCTCTCCATAGAACAGTGTTGGAAAGTTCATTTCCTTAGCGTATTTGTCCTTAAATATTCCAAGTGGATGTTTCCCCTCGCCAGGTGCGATTTCGACAATTTTGTCTTGTAATTCACGAATGCACTGTGAATCAATGAATCCATGGACCAATGTTTCAGCAGGTGTTTCATTATCTGATTCATCACTTGTATCAGAATCACTAGGATTTTCAAGAGTCTCTGCAGATTTGCCATGTTCTTCTGCGAGAACACTGTTCCAGTTGGCATTTATACAAATGTTCTCTGCTTTGTACAGGGCCCTGGAACATAATTCCTTTAATGCTTTCATAACATCATGCACACGCACTTTGCCTGTCTGATACACATTTTTGTGTTGCAAGCATCTTTTCAGATCCACAACGATTGTAATTGTATTGTTAATGAACTGTGGCAACGCTTTTTGCACAACATCTAGTTGAACAGGCACATTAATAATTGATCCTGTTAAGCCTATTTGGGGTCACCTATAGCCCCAAGGTCTGATTTGAGCAAATGAAAT
Source organism: Picea engelmannii (assembly GCA_009831015.1). NCBI lineage: Eukaryota > Viridiplantae > Streptophyta > Pinopsida > Pinales > Pinaceae > Picea > Picea engelmannii. Next base: position 76,374 of record ML783352.1, on the reverse strand, counting down.
TCGCAAAGAGACAAGTCTCTCCTCAAGTTTCATAAGTGCACTTACATCTTCTAGTGGTGTATTACATCTTATTCGGTCAGGGGTTGCAAACTGTGGCATTTTTCCATTTTCAAGCGATCGTTTGCATGGAAGACAAACTTTCTCACTAGAAAATGGTTTTCGCAAGGAAGTATGGGTAGAAAATGTTTCCTGTTTTTCATGTACACCACGAACTACCATAGTTGCATGACCATTCTGGGATATGCAATCACACATGTTTATTTTTTGTTCTGCATGAACAAATTTCTTTACATTGTCATATGTGAGTTTCTCTCTAAAATGAAGTGTAGCAATGTATTTTTTTCTCTCACGCATGACCTTTTTCAAGTTATGGAAAATTACTCTACATTTCTTGCCCAAGGGCGGGATGACCTGGTGAAAATTGGAATGAATTTCACTCTCACCCGGTTTCTCAAAAACTATTTTATGTTTTTTGTTCAAGGCCTCTATTTTCTTATCAGAAGTCAGACGAATTTGACGAATAATTTTTTTCAAATTGTGATAACTTACTCTACGTTTTTAGTTTAAGCCCTCTCTGGTCTCATCACAACTGAAATGAATTCTATGCATGTTTTTTTTGTTCAAGCCATGTCTGCCCATATTGCAACCAGGAGGACTCTCGTTTTCACTAAAACGCATTCCACGCGTATGCAGATTCGATGTCGTTTGGGTGGCATGCACACTCAACCCTGAACTACCGATATCTCCAAGAAAAGGTTCATAATGGATATGTGTTGTATTTGTTTTCAATAACAGGATGTGAATGGTTCAATCGTAATTTGAATCAGTAACCCAGGAATGGACAGTGCCAGCTGGCGAGGCCGACCAAACCTGGATCTTCACCCTGGATACCATAGACAACCATTGCAAACAGAATCTGCAACCCTCCATATTCCCTTCTTCATATGGAAGCACCATGTTCACAAGGTATTCCTACCAACTTCCAACTACCAACATATTTTCCACGAGATATGGGCAAAGGTGTTGATCCAAGCACCTAAAAGCCTGTTCGTTGCCGCCTATAATCGCATTGCAGAAGGAATGTATAGTGTAAAGACGCAGCGATTGAACATCGAACTCGACTGCTACTAAGCAACAAATTGCATTAAACAAACTATCTCCACAGCTAGACACAACATTTGTTGCCAGTTGTAAACCATAACAATCTATGYTATCCAAAATCTGTTTCCATTGTGATTGAAGGTCTTTGCAAATAATGAACAAGTAGATACAAGGATCTTCTATATTGCATATGGAAATTTTTTTGTACAGTAGTGGTTCATAATGGCCACTGAGGGCATCGACATCATGGAACYAGATGGAATATGGATTGTCAGATGCAGTTTTGTTGAATAGTATAAATCTTGTTTTTCTTGTCAATGACCATATGCCAACTGATATATTCAGGCAGTTAAACAGCCACCGAATACAAAATTTATCTCCCCAAAGTCCCCTCTGATGTGCAGGTAGAACTAGAGATGCAGACAACTGCATCTTTGAAAAATACATAGCCAAATCATGTATTCCATGCAACTGTCGAAGAAAATCAGATTCCAGTTCGTATTCAAAGGACTGCAAAGCTTCAGCATTGCCATTTTTAAAACAGACCAAGAAATAATCTATCAATCCATTTCACAGCTCGGTCGACGAATACCGGAAATGCAATAGAACCTGGAATGTATCAAAAAGGCAATCCCCAACAGTATACGAGAATGCATCCAATCTAAAAAGGCCATTCTTATGCAAAACCACATCAATGCTTTCATGTTCAATGGACTGTGTATCTTTTTCATACAACTCAACATCTATTACCTCTTTCATCTTTTCAACTGTCATTTTGAAGTTGTTTTCTAGATTCTTTCAGTTTCTATCAAAACGGAGAAAAGCACAAGCAAAAAATAAAAACTAGCTAAATAAAAAAAAAAGAAAAATAACACACCAATCCCCGTATGTATCTTTAAACCTTCTTCTTCTCAACTTGAATTACCACTAGTTCCCATAGCAGATGAGAAGAAAATAGACTGACACTGGAAACTGAACCAAACACAAGAAAGACCGCAAAAAAATAAAACCATAACTTAACTCAGCAGAAAGAAAACAGGTAGATGAAGTTTTATGTCCCACAGAGTAGAAGCATACACTGCGTCTACACCCTGCTCGATGGTTCCCTCTTCTGATAGCTCCCAACTACTTTTCGTAAATCCCTCTGCATTGCAATTTTCGAAAAAACTATGGACGCGACATCCTCCATATGAAGACGCGTTGTTTCCAGGAACATAAACTAAGAGCACAGACAAAAATGGTCTGGAACATAATATTGAAAGTCAGCAAGAATAGGGAAACTTACCCGTCAACAAAGGATGAGAAGACCTCAGTGCCAAAAAAAATGCAAACTGCAACAATAGGTCCAACAACTTGCAAAGTTGAAGAACAAAAAACCAGTGAACAACAATGAAGAGCTCGAACTGCAAGTGCAGGACCTCAACTTTGCAAAATTGAATCAAACAAGAACCAGAATCATGGAACAAACAACGAACAAGGATGGAGCACAAGATCAGGGATGCCAAGCATGAAAAAAACTATATTGCAAGGCATTTGTACAATAAATATTTAAGACTGACAGAGCTCTTAGGTAAACAGTTAAGATAGTAAGGACCATCGAAGGGTGTAGGCCTATGCAAGCATTTAAGAAAAGATGCAGCGTGGCAGGACTGTTCTCTCAAAGCACGCAACAATAAATAAAAAAATTAGACATATCAATATCGTGGAGAATGTATTCCACCCAGCAGAAAATGCTAAGGGAAACATTCGAACTAATGCTAGCATTAATCCACATCCCATGAATGCATAACAAAATTTATGATTCAAAAAGACCATATGCTACCAAATACTTTGGAAATGAAAACATATTTTACATTGGGAATAGAGAAGGAGGCAATAAGACCTCCAATCCGTTGTCCAATCAGATATTGACAAACATGATACTTTTTATTATATAAAAATCGATATTTTCACTTCCCTTGTTCCAACAATAGACAATAGGGAAATATTTATGGTCAACGCACAAGCTAATGTCAGGTCAATGGTTTATCGATCGCTACAGTCCATCTATGCCTACGGAAGGGACTAATAATGACCCCCACTTTAAGCAAAGTGGCTTGATTTGCATAAGCATATGCTAAAGTGTTATTTTCTTATAGAAAATGGAAGAACTTAACCCTTGAGAGATTTTATTGAATTCTTTCTTTACTCATTTGAGCTCTAATTCTAAAAGAGTATCGCCTAGAGTAGTCTTGAAGAAAAAATTGCTAATAACGTTCTTTAAATCCCCTACAACACTCAACTTTTGAATGCCACGGTTGGTGGAAATCTTTAGGCCTTACAAACTGCATAGGCTTCAATTTGGTTATTTGTTGACATATCTAGTCCCATGGTGAATGAAAATTCCAGTTCTCCTCTAGTATTTAAGATAACTCCTCTCGCACCTTAAATGATAACAATCTTGATAAATATGTATTTAATAATTAAATGAATGACTATGAATTTATGATCACGGGATGATTGATTAAGAATATAATATTCCTATGGGACTATTAAATATTTGACACATGGATGGTTTTCATGTCATATGTTATGAGTGGGATTTGACATGATTGTGGTTTCCTAAGATAAATGGCTAGTTATAGTAATATATCTCATGGGATCCTGTACCCACAAAGATCACTAGCTCCACAATACAAGTTGGGTACATGATATGACACACTCATTAGTTCTATACCATTTATTCTAGTTTCATGAATATCCTTGGGAATTTTCTCATGCCTAGATTCATGGGGATTTATAGATGCATGGAGACTGCGAAATTTTCATATATTGGGCTACGAGGTAGCTCAATTTCTTGAAAGTAAAAGTTGGAGATTTAGCTAGAGTTTTAATTGCACTCCCTTGGAGTTCTTATGTTTAATTTCTATGATTTCAATCTCAAGTGTGATGAGTCATTATGTCCAACCTATCTCAATCAATATATGATTGGTCCTAAGAAAGGGAACTATTATCTATGTCTCCTATGGATTATGAAAATTTTTCTACGTTTAATTCGTTATGTCTCTTTAGGATTCTAAAAATTTCAGAGTTTGAAACTTCACCTAAATTCGTTTATAGAGAATAAAAAGATGACTCATTTGGGCTGATTGTAGGACTAGTCACAAACCCCAAATTCCACAAGAGATGTCTCCAAAAATATAATGAACCATATCCTAAATTTTTTAGCACCTCTTATTTTCTATGTTTCCTTGGTATCCTAAAAATGTTGCTAATTGAAACTTCCCAGGAAAAAAAAAATTATATAAAAAATACCAAGATGACTCATTTAAAAATAATTTTAGGATGAGTCAAGAACCCTATCTTCCATCTATGATATTTATCTTAAAGTATAAAAAGCTAGAGCCTAAAATTTGTAAAAAAGCCCTTGGATATGTCTCCTAAGTAACCTCCAAATTTCGTTTTCTGAATCATCCTAGAAAAACAAATTATAGCCAAAATTCCAAGATGACTCATTTGAAGAAGAAAAGCACTAGGATTGATGCTCTGATTCCAAATGTTATTATGCAATGCCTTGAAAATGATAAAAAGCCAATGAGTACAATCCACTTCAAGGGGGAAACCTCCTTTTACAATATATCCCATTTAGAAGACAATATGAGATGAGATAAGATTATCCTAATACTAGGTCTCCTTGGTATATATATAGGAGACAAAGGGTACAATTATAATGAAAGGGTGCAATGAAGGGTTCTAGTCTACATACAAATATAACACTAGAAATTTAATGATTCAATATCAAGGGATTAATAAGGCGTTTTATACAAACACGGGGCTTTGTCTGAGTCTCCAATACCGTGTTAATAATTACTTGAGTGATAAAGTTACATAGTAAGAATAATTCACATAAAAAAGTACACAATAGATTTACCTTGGAAACAAAAAAATTGAAGAATTAGCACCGATAGATACATTTATTATCCTTGTCCAATAAAACCAAGTTAGATGACTTAAGGCTCCTTATAATGGAGGAAATAAGACACTTAAATATGATTTTTTTAAATGAATATTATGGGATAAAATCATATGTCACTATAAACCAATCGAACAATGTAGATAAGGTCAAATATTTCGTTGATAGATGCACCAAGAACCTTTGGTGCTGGAGGAGCACTTCAATATGTTTTCAATAGATTATCAAATGTGTATTCAAATGACACCCCAATATTATGAGATGTGTCATTGGAACTTGGATTATACCTTTCTCTTACCATGGAAAAAAACAATTAATTGTATTCATGTAGATAAAATTACAATTGTATGTGTCGTAGCATTCCTTGGCCTATTTTCCAAAAAAAATATCCACCAATATTACTCCTATCCAAAACTGGTCAAACTGACCCAAAAAGGTCCATGTTTAATACTTCATATTTTTTCAACTTTGTGAAACCAAAAACCCACAAACTACTCTTGATATACAACCCATCCATTAAAGGAGGAAACATAGAAGTAACCAAGATGAAATATTGCATACAAAATTTACATCCAAAAGAGGGCAAAATGAGAGCCTCGGAAAAAAGGATTATTTAGATAGCGGGAAAAGAGTTGTGAAGATATTCTAAGGATCCAAACATGCTCTCTTCCCATATTTTCCAGCATCCTTGGTCCAGGTCCATTCCAACCTTTGATATTTTGTGCCCTTCTTTATTCTAGATCCTGTTAGAAAAACAGGACCATGGAGCAATAAAATAAAACAAATGCGGAAACAAAACACAAAAGATACACAATACAATAGAGACACAGATTTGCGTGGTTCACCTAGTGTGGGCTACGTCCACCAGAGAAATTGCCAGGTCCTTCCTTTATTATTATCTAGCATATAAAGGGATACAACCTACAACAAACCCACTGTAAATTTATCTTCTTTCTCTCATAGTCTCCTATCTCGGAATACAATATACATCATCAACCATAGCCGCAATACATTTCCCTCATAAAACAGGGTTTCCTTCTAGGGAAAAAAACCCTAACATAATCTCTAACGTTAGATCGGCGACCTTATAATGAACGGTCCAGATTTACAATGAAATTACAATATACATTTACAAGGCAATTTTTCCTTCGGGGGCTTCGCCCCCAAACCCCTGCTGGGGGCCCGCTTGCCCCCAGACCCCCCAACCGGGGGGATAGCCCCCCCAGACCTTGCAGAGGGGGTAGCCCCCCTCTACACTCCCCTATGTGGAAGAGTGTACATACTTCTGGGGTGTAAATACTTCATGGGGTATAAACACAATTGAAAGTAAAAGACCTCTGAATCAGGAATATAATCAGGCTCCACAACCAACAATCTCCCACTTGGAGATTGTTCTCAACAACTTCACCGTTGTTGTATATGATGGACTCTGAACCTTCTTGGACCTGGAAAATTCCTCATCTTCATTCTTGAAGACCAACTAAAACTGAGAAGGAACTCTATTTCTCCCTGGTTACTCCCTTTGTTAACATGTCTGTAGGATTCTGGCTAGTGTGTATCTTTTCCAACTTCAAATGCCCATCTTCCAAGGTGAATCGTATGAAGTGGTACCTCAACTGTATATTCTTAGTCTTAAAATGGAAGGTTGAGTTCTTTACAAGATGAATGACACTCTCATTGTCACAGTACAACCTGCTATTCTCTTTCTTCTTTCCCAATTCCTCCATAAATCATCTCTTTACTAGCCTCTATAGCAACAACATACTCTGCCTCTGTTGTTGAAAGTGAAACAACCTTTTGCAGTTTTGAAATCCAACTTATTGTTGTTCCACCTATAGTAAACACATACCCTGTGGTACTCCTCCTACTATCTTTATCACCTGCCATATCTGAATCAACATATCCTTGTAGAACAGTTTCTGAACCTCCAAAACATAATGCATGATTAGCAGTACCTCTCAAGTATCTGAGAATCCACTTTACTGCCTCCCAATGTTCTTTACCTATATTTTTCATATATCTTCTCACAACTCCCACTTCATGTTCAATATCTTGTCTTGTGCAAACCATTGCATACATCAAGTTGCCAACTGCTGATGAATATGGGACCCTGGACATGTATTCTATCTCCTCTTGTGTCTTGGGACACATTTCCTTAGTTAATTTGAAATGGTTGGCCAAA
>ML783352.1:10336-34331 GCA_009831015.1 Picea engelmannii | reverse complement strand
CCCCCCCCCCCTTTCTCTGTTTTCATATAAACTGAAAGTATCTAACAAACAGCTTCAAAATCATAGTTCAAGAGATGAAAGAAGTAATAGATGTTGAGTCATATGAAATAGATACACAATCCATTATACATGAAAGCATTGACGTGGTTTTTCATAGCAATGGCCTTTTTAGATTGGATGCATTCTCATATACTGTTGGGGATTTCCTTTTCGATACATTCCAAGTTCTACTGCATTTTTGGTATTCGTCGATCGAGTTGCACAATGGATTGATAGATTATTTCTTGAGCTATTTCTTGAGCTATTTTAAAAAGGGAGATGTTGAGGCTTTGGAGTCCTATGAATAGGAATTGAAATCTGATTTTCTTCGACAGTTGCATCGAATACATGATGTCGCTACGTATTTTTCAAAGATGCGGTTGTTTCCATCTCCAGTTCTTCCTGCACATGAGAGGGGAATTTGGGGAGATACATTTTGTATATGGTGGTTGTCTAACTGGCTCAGCATATTAGTTGGAATATGGTCATTGACAAGAAAAACAAGATATCTACTATTCAACAAAACTGCATCTGCCAATCCATATTGCATATTGTTCCATGATGCCAATGTTGTCAGGGGTCATTATGAACCACTAATGTACAGAAAAATATCCATATGCAATGTTGAAGGGCCTCATATTTACTTGTTCGTCATTTGAAAAGACCTTGAATTGCAATGGAAATAGATTATGCATCACATAGATTGCCATGGTTTGCATCTGGAAACAAATGTTGTGTCTAGCTGTGGAGATAGTCTGTTCAATGCAATTTGTTTTTTGGTGGCAGCGGAGTTTGATGTGCAGTCGTTGCGGCTTTACACTGTATAGTCCTTTTGCAATGCAATTATAGGTGGCATCCAACAAGCTTTTAGTTGCTTGCATCAACACCTTTTCCCATATCTCCTAGAAAATATGTTGGCAGTTGGAAGTTGGTAGGAATACCTTGTAAACATGGCACTTCCATATGAAAAAGGGAATGTGGAGGGTTGCATATTCTGTTTGCAATGGTTGTCTATGATATTCAGAGTAAATATCTAGGTTTGGTCAACCTTGCCAGATGGCACTGTCCATTCCTATTTTACTGATTCAAACTACGATCAAACAATTGACATCCTCTTGTTGAAAATAGCTACACCACATATCCATTATGAACCTTTGCTTGGACATATTGGTGGTTCAGGGTTGAATTTCCATGCCATCCAAACGACATCGAATCTGCATATGTATGGAATGATTTTTAGTGAGAATGAGACTCCCCCTGGTTGCGATATGGCCATAGAGGGATTGAACAAAAAATCCATGTGTGGAATTCATCATAGTTGTGATGAGGTCATACAGGGCTTGAAAAAAAAACGTAGAGTAAGTTATCACAACTTGAAAAAATTTATGCATCAAATTCATCCTAGTTGTGATGAGGCTATACAGGACTTAAGAAAAAAACATAGACTAGTTTATGAGAACCTGAGTCAGAGTGAAATTCATCCCAGTTGCCATCAACTCATCGTGCCCTTGGGAAAGAAACTTAGAGTAAGTTACCACAACTTGAAAAAGGTCACGTGTGAGAGAAAAAAATACATTGCTACGCTTCCTTTTAGAGAGAAACTCACATATCACAATCTAAAGAAATTTGTTCGTGCAGAACACAACAGAAACAAGTGTGGTCACATATCCCAGAATGCTCATGCAACTGTGAAATTTTGCGGTCTAGAAGCAACACCATGCACTACTAACAATGAAAACCAGGAAACAGTTTCTACCCATACTTCCCTGCGAAAGAAAAATGCAAGAAATACCTACATGAAACAAATTAAAGACACTCCCTCCATTACTTGTCCAATTTGTGAACAGTTGAATTTTTCAAAAAACACTAAGTCTTTCACGCCTGATTTGCAAGAAAAATACGTCCACTTGAAAGCGCATGAGAAACCATTTTCCAGTGGCAAAGTTTTTTTTCCATGCAAACGGTCACTTGAAAATGGAAAACTACCACAGTTTGCAACCCCTGACCAAATAAGATGTAATACACCACTACCAGATGTAAGTGCACTTACGGAACTTGAGGAGAGACTTGTGTCTCTACGAATTGCATTTGCTCAAATCAGACCTTGGGGCTATAAACGACCCCAGATGGGCTTAACATGAACAATTATTAATGTCTTTGTTCAGCTAGATGTTGTGCAAAAAGCATTTCCACAATTCATTAGCAATACAATGACAATTGTTGTGGCTCTGAAAAGATGCTTGCGATACAAAAATGTTTATCAGACAGGCAAAGTGTGTGTGCATGTTGTTATGAAAACATTAAAGGAATTATGTTCTAGGGCCCTGTACAAAGCACATAACATTTGTACAAATGGCAACCAGAACAGTGTTCTTGCAGAAGAGGATGGAAACTTTGCAGACACTCTCGAAAATCCTAGTGAATTTGATACAAGTGATGAATCGAAGAATGAAACAGCTGTTGAGACATTGGTGCATGGATTCACTGATTCACAGTGCATTTGTGACTTGCAAGACAAAATTGTCGAAATTGCACCTGCCGAGGGGCAGCATCCAGTTGGAATATTCAAGGACAAATTCATTGAGAAAATAAAATTTCCAACACTCTTCTATGGAGATCCATGTGCCACTGATATTACAGAATGATTCAATTATCATAAAATAGTCTGATGGGAGTTGCTACATTCAAGCGATTACTTCTCCTGTCACATAACAAATTTGTTTTTCAAAACAATGCACATAATAATAGAGAAAGTTATGTCCTGTATGTGGGTCCGAATAAGAAAAGGCCAATTACAAGGAAGAAAGTTGTTGGCCAAGGATGTGAAGTACAAAGTAAACCTAGAAAAAATTATGAAATCTGATATTGGATACATAGATTTAAAAAACATTCGCACCTCTCCTGACTATTTGCAACAAAACAAAAAAAATATTTTTGCAATGATCTGACAATTGGGACCGCCAACATTTTTCATCACATTTGCAAGTGCATAGCATTGTTGGGATCCATTGGTGGCTGTCGTGTCTGACCTGCATAGGAACAGGAAACGTAAAAAAGAAACCGATACACTGGAAAATAATGACATTGACTACCTCATAAGAAAAGATCTAGTGACATGTACTTGCTACTATAGACATAGAATAAATTCTTTGAGACAATTGATATGCCATGATGAAACATTTTTCAAAAAAATATCGAACTACTTTTTTGTGACTGAATTCCAGAATAGGGGAAATGAACATGACCACACACTATTGTGGATAGAGGGTGCACCAGTCTATGGAGATGATAACAATTCAGAGATAGAACAATTTGTGGATAAATACATAACATGCAACATAGATCATTTGGATCTAGAGCTTGCCAAAGCCCATAGACATTACCATACAAGAAGTTGTAGAAAACGAAAAAAACCCGCATTGCAGATACAACTTTCACATGTCGCCAATGAGAGCTACAAGAATCATAGAGCCACTTAGTTTAGAGGGAAATGTTGTTGTTGAGAAATCTAAATCATTGTTCGCAATCCTAGAACAAGCAGAATTTGATGAGATGATGAGCTTTGATGCCTTCTTAACAAAGGTAAATCTATCAGAAGATGAGTATATCCAAGCCATACAATGTACGCTTAAGAAACCAACAGTTTTCCTTAAATGAAAACTTTCCCATATTTGGAACAACAGTTTCTCCAAGGACACACCAATTATGTGGAAAGCAAATACAGATGCGTAGTACGTGTTCAATGCATATGTTGCAGCATCGTACTGTACCTCATATATGAAAAAGGTTGACAAATCTATGACAAGTGCATTCAGAAGAATATGCAAAGAACATGAAAGAAGTCATATTGATGCCATACAAATGATACACACACTTGGAAATACATTTCTTAATCTTCAACAAATGTCTGCTTAGCAAGCAATTCACATTGCACTTTCCCTTCCCCTCACTTGTAGTTCAGGAAAATGTGTCTTCATAAACACATATCCACTTGAAAAACCCACATTTGTGCTTAAACCACCGGTTTTTCTACAACAAGATCCTGACAATTCAGAAGACGTGCTATGTCGCTTTTTTGTTGATTATTACCTCCAACATCCATCTCCTATTAGGCATATATTCTTAGCAGAATTTGTATCTCATTAAAAAAAAATGGTGAACCCATATCAAATAGAAAAAAAACATCTGTGATACGGTTTGTCAAATACAATAAACATTGTGACTATGAAAACTATTGTAGAGAAAAATTGTTGTTGTACATTCCGTTCGATGAAAACCTCTACATGGGAGGTTGCATATGTTGTGTTTGAGACTATAGTGCACATAAATGAAGCTAGATTTACCTACAATGTTAATCCAACATGGGGTGATCTAGAAGTTGCAGTTAATGACCTAGAAAACCCTGACGATCATGATGAGACATTCACAAATTGAAAAACAACTAGAACTCCTTCTGAGTCCTATGAATTACAAGAGGATTTTCCTCGTCCTCCAGCAGGTGGAAGTGAAAAACGTATCAATATTGGTTTTCAAGTCACAAAACATCATTTCCTAATTGAAAAAAATGAATACCACAGAATAAGATGTTTGTTGAATCGTGAAAAACAAACAATTCTAAAGGAAATTTCTCTTAAAAAACGCTTGAACATGGACATTCCTGTCCACTTTTTCCTTACAAGTGGAGCAAGAACATGCAAGACATTCACAACGAAAGAATTGTTCCAAATGCTTATACGAATCTATGATTCAAATAATTCCTCTGATCCTATGAAACCAAAGGGCCTAATAGTTGCATACACGGGAAAAACTGCATATAATGCAGGTGGAACAACAGTCCACTCTGCATTTTTAATGCCTTTTAACAAGTCACAATTTCTTCCACTTAGCAAGGAAATGTTGGATACATTATCTAAGCTTTATGAGGAACTCCAACTTGTATTTATAGATGAAGAATCTTTGATTGGGAGTCAGCTCTTGTATTCTATTAACAACCGACTAAGAAGCATAAAACATGTGCACATGAAATACTTTGGAGACATTGACATGGTATTCTGTGGGGATCTTTACCAGGCACAGCCCATCCAAGATTCTTTGATATTTGAACAACATACTGTTAACATGGAAACAATCACCCATGACTTCTGGAGAGACAATATTAAATGCTTTGAGTTGCATACTACAATGTGCCAGACAGATGAAACAGTCATTGCAATTCTGAATAGAATGCGGAAAAATAGCCAAACATATGATGACTTAACACATATCAATTTGAGGTGCTTACGGCCTACCCCAACAAACCCAACATTCCCTTACTTGTTCTATAAAATAAGGATGTTGCAATAAATAACAACCACATTCTATCAATCATGCCTAGAGATGAAATCATCATCAATTCAATTGACCTGGAATAAGACAACCATGCACATGTTCCATGTCATGAACATTCACTCACTTTACCTTCGCAACTTGTCCTCAAATTAGAAATGTTGGTTGCAATATATGTCTCTAACTAAGATTCATAGGATGGGTTGGTCATTGGTGCAGATGGAATACTCAAGGGATATACGAAGACATAAAAACTCGATGTCCTTTGGATTAAGTTCCATGTACCGCATATAGGCAAGTGACAAGCAAGCAAGTTGTCTTGTCTATATAATTCAAACACCGGAAGCTATTGGACACCTATTTTGCGAATATCAAAGCCAGTATCGACATCAACAAAGACAGGTCAACTGAATATTTGAAAACAGTTTTCGATTAAATTTGCATGTGCACGTACAATCCACAAATCACAAGGACTAACACTTGATAATGTTGCATTTCAGCCTGGTGGAATTCGGATACATGGACTTGTATACACAACACTCTCCCATGTCAGAAGCATAGACTCCTTGTATTTACTAAGTCCTCTCACAAAAGATAACTTCAAAGTGAAATAGAAATTTGATATTGAATTGGAACGACTCAAGACCACCATAAAATGGAAACTGCACTATGATTACCAATCCATACAAACAAATTCATCTGTATCGATTCTCTGACTTAACACATGCAACTTAAATGCACACATGGATGATATATTGAATGACTATTATATAATGCAATCCGATATTTTGTGCTTGCAGGAAACACACATGGCATTATGCATGCAAAACAAAGAATTCCCAAATCAAAATTGCATATCAAGTTACATTACACATGGGGTGATGAGACTGGTGAAAAAACATGTGCCAATTTTGGACCATATACATATCGAAGAAAAGAATGTTGAAGTGGTGCTTGCAATTTTTTTTTCCATGAAACATAAGTTGCAATACTGAATCTGTATGTTGCTCCCCATACAACATTCTCCAACATAGTAGATGTTATTTCCAATGCATTGGGCCATTTCCATCTGAACAGACCCATTGTACTTGTAGGAGACTTCAATATTGACATGCTACAAAATAATTGCAAACCAAAAGAATTGGAAAACTACATGTGCAAATACAGTCTCTGCTTTCTTTTGAACAACACAAGCCATCTGCAAAACACACTTATTGACCATGTTTGGTCGAATGTGCCCATTCCTCAATACATTATGTTTATCTTAGACACATATTGGTCTGATCACGATACCATTGGTATTGCACTTCAATTATGAGATATACATCAAACATATTGCAAACTCATATTTCTATGTTTCAAAGCATATATGTATAGCTTGTTGCAAAAAAAGAAAAGAAAAGAAAAAAAAATATCCAGCTTCTTAGTTTTCCCTGATTTTGTACACGTACTGTTCTGGTGAGCATACAGTCGGTGTTGTACTTGAATTATAAAATATACATTATACAAAAAAAAAAAGGTACATCCTCCTAAAAACTATTTGTTACTCTATTCATCTTATTCTATTTTTTAGTATATGTACATAGTACTTTCCTTTTTCTTTGCACCTGAACTTGTGTTCATATCCCTTTTGTTTTGTACTTTTGTTGATAGAAACAAACAGGAAAATTAGACATCGCAAAGAACTCCTACCCAGAGATGTAGAGGAATCCATGCAAAGGTGCATTTTTTTCTACCCATGTTCCATACTAAACAATTTTTCGTTTACTCTATCTGTATTTGTCGAACTTGTTTGCAGCTGTGTTTTTATTTTTTATTTTTTTTGTGCCTAGAGCCCGCCAGCCTACAGGTCAACTATCCAACAGAAATGCAATATTGAGCCAGCTAGGCCGCAAGTCCACTTGTTAATTTCTATATCACCCAACTATGGGTGTTATTTGCAGGACACAGAACATTAGAGGCCCAATGTACAACCCGCAAGTCTGTGATCCAAAAAAGTGGCTAAGTATGGAATAAGGGATCTGTGCATATTTGGTATGTATTGCTTGTTTCTAGGAGCCTGCCAACCTTGCATTCTGTGTGTCAATTTGTATATCGCGGAAATCACTAGAAGTAGAATGTTGAGCCAGCCAACCCGCAAATCCGCTTGTCAATTTGTATATCACGGAGTTGTGGATGTTATTTGTAAGGCACCGAACAATTGAGGCCCGTTTTTTACCCCAACGCCCCAAGAACCCATGATCCAGAAACTGTACATGCTCTATAAAATCTCAGCCACCCCACAAGTTCGCTTGTCAATTTGTATATTGCGAAAGTGTGTGTGCTATTTGTAGGACACGAAACAATAAAGGCCTATTTTTTGAGCCCGCCAGCCCGAGAACCTGCGATCCAGAAAGTGGCCAAGTATGGAATGTGATATCCGTACATTCTCTATAAAATCTCATGTTCTACACATATTGATCTAGTAACCACACATTTGGTGTTGCACATGAATTATGAAATATGCACTGCGAGTCAGACCGAGCCCTTTGGTTTCCTTAGTCGATTTTATGCCCGTGAGTCCCATGCCACGCGTTATCAAACTCTCATTCCCCATGTTCCGAGAAAGTGTACATGCTCTATAAAATATTAGCCACCCCGCAAGTCCACTTATCAATTTGTATATCGCGGAAGTTTGTGTGCTATTTGTAGCACACAGAACAATGGAGGCCTATTTTTTGAGCCCGCCAGCCCGAGAAACCCCGATTCAGAAAGTGGCCAAGTATGGAATGTGATATTCGTACATGATCTATAAAATCTCATGTCCATACTTTATAAAGGCGCATACTTAGTTTTGCCTGGTTTCTACACATACTGATCTGGTCACCACATAGTTGGTGTTGCACATGAATTATGAAATATGCACTCCGAGTCAAACGGAGCCCTTTGGTTACCTTAGCCAATTTTATGCTCGTGGGTCCCCCGCTACGCCTTATCAAAATCTCGTTCCCCGTGTTCTAAATGTACATCTTGCATCGAAAACTTGTTAATCCATGTCTATCGTCATGGGTTCCCAGACAACAGAGTGGCAGATTTCATGTCCATCTAATTTTGCGCCTAAGACTTCAGTGATCTACAATTGTACCCAGACTGGAAGCTTGCGACTCATTTGCTAATTTTCTTTAATTAAATTGTACAATACCAATATTCATTATTAATAATTTAGTACTTGAAAATAATGTTTTTAGATAATGTTAGCTATATAACATATATGTTATATGTTATACATGTAGAAAATCACAATCTTGAACCCACTAGTCCTGGAGTCTGTCTTTCAACTTGTATATCACAGAACTCCCAATGTTGCATGGAGCACACGAGAAAATAGAAGTACAATGTTAATCGAGCCAGCCTGAAGTCGGCCGATAAATTTGTATATCGTGGAAGTCTGGGTGCTATTTGTAGGACACTGAACAATAGAGGCTCAATTTCAGGCTACCAGCCCAAGAACCCGTGATCCAAAAAGTGAATAAGTATGGAATCAGGGATCTATATATGCTCTATGAAATCTTATATCCATACTTATGAAAACACATAAAGGTACTTTATAAATCTGATATCCTGTGCCCAAAACTTCGGTGATCCGCATTGATAATTTTTTTAATTAAATTGTACAATATCAATATTTAATATTGATATTTTAGTTCCTTTTAGTACTTGAAAATACTTGTTTTAGATAATGTTAAACATATAACATATATGTTATATATTATACATCCCGCCAATCCTGCAGTCCGTCTGTTTTTTAGCACGCCTGTTTGAGAACCCGCGATCCATAAAGTGCCTTAAGTATGAAAGTTCGCCCGTCAATTTGTATATCGCGGAACTCTGAGCATTGTTTGGAGGACACAGAAAGATACAAGTGCAATTTCCAACTAGCCAATTAAATTGTGAAATATAAAAATTTGTATATTGTGGAACTCCGATCCGTGAACAATTTCCATCCTGGGCCTGCCAGCCCTGCAGTTCGTCTGTCAGTTTGTTTATCGTGGAACTTCGAGTACTATTTGGAGGACACGGAACAATAGAAGTTCAATGTTCAACCCGCAAGTTCGCTTCTCATTTTCTATATCACGCAAGTTTGGGTACTATTTGTAAGACACAGAGCAATAGAGGCCCACTTTTGAGCCCGCTAGCCCAAGAACCCACAATCCAAAGACTGTACATGATTCCCTTCTCTATGCTCCCTGAAAGGCTACAAAAAGTCACACTTTCCATACTTAGCCACTTTCCCACAATTTCGAAAATATACAAACCCTCCACTGAAATGTACCATCATGCCCTCTTATGTTTTACGTGTTTTCCAGTCAACAATTCTGACTCATGTAGTTTCACCATTGGACACTCACTAATTTCACCATGCAGTTTCAGACTTGGCCATTCCTTCCTTGCTTTCTCTTCCCTGTCCCCGTCACCTTCGCACGTGTCCACATATATATATATATATGTGTGTGTGTGTGTGTGTGTGTGTGTGTGTGTGTGTGTGTGTGTGTCTTGTTTCTAAATATTTAATGCTAACAGGTCATCCAACAGGCATCGTCTAAGCTGTCATTGATGGGCGCAAGGCTCGAGAAGTTCTGCCATTAATGCAATATTTGCAAAGGCTTTTGTTATCCCTTCCTCGTCTTAATTTCAAATAGCATGGAATGTCATTCGCACACCGTCAGCTTGGATCCTTCATGAAACCTCCAATCCTTAAATGTTCTTCGTCGTAACCGCCACCTTCACACTTTTAAGTATGCAATTATTATTCTTTACTTCTAACAGGTCACCATAAAACACACATAGATATTGTCAGTAATGAGGAGATTTTACATTTGCACACATTGAACCAACATTTCTGAGGGGTTATATTGTCCCCTCCGTTTCTTCATTTCAAACCGTGTCTAGAGCAAACCAATGTTTTCATAAACTACTGCCAACAACTCCACAATAGCTTTTGTAGAGATACAGTGAACATCTTCCTCACGAACTTCCCGTGTAGAAGAAGGGAAAAATAATTATAGGGGAGGTGGAGCAACCCAAAATTTAGAGTGAAAACATGGATCTTGACGTTGATCTGGATATCATATTCTGCAATCTTGATCAACCCAGAGACGCAACTCATCATGTATACCCAATGGACATAGTTGATACCAAAATTTTTTATGAGGATGAATCCTTCGTATCCCAGAGTGTTGTTTTTGAAAGCGAATAAAAAAAAATAATCATTGAAAAAAGAGATGTAAAAAATAAGAAAAGAAAACATTGTTCAGAACTTGACCTTGACAATATGCATGCATCCAGAATGTCTCAACTTCACATGGAAACCAAAGATGCTCTTCATGATTTCGTTGGAGTCATTGAGGCCGAGAATGCTAGACTAAAGAATTGGATTAAGGAATTAGAGGAAGCATTGTTTCCTACGCCATTGCTTGGCAGTCCTTTGGAAATAGCCATGCCTGGGACTACTTGCATCTTTGCAACAAATCTAAAAGGCTCCTCCACCTTCCTCGCATCCTGTAGAGGGTATGTGGAGAAAAATATCAACAAAAGAATGGAACTGATTACTAAGGCCTAGGAAACATCACACAATATGGATTCCCTGGGAAGTAGGGCACATAACTTGCTCCAACTTCTGCAGACGGATTTAAAAAATGAAGAAACTTTCTTTGTGCACACGGTCATCTCTTTTTCCTTTCATGTCAACAACATGTTAGACACGAGAAGAAGACAACATGATCTCACGTCCAAAAAATGGCTCACTCAATTAGAAGCATGCTGGAAAGAGAAGGTGAAGAACCTGTATCTCATCGTCCAATCATGTGAGAAAACAATATCAAAGAAAGAAACATTATTCACAAAGCTCACTAAAATAGACTTAGCCGGAAGTACAAATGACTTCCAGGACTCTAGCTTAATCGTCAACTCGTTGGCGTTAACCAAGCAAGCTTTCAATAAACAAGTTGATAATTTTAAGGCCTTGTCTTTAGAAAAATTTTACAAGATTCTTGAATATCATGAAGAAGACGTGAAAAACTGGCTAGTCTAGTATTCAGTATAGAATGGAGACACTCATCAGGCTCTGTGTAATCTTTCTATTGACCTAAGAAAATTAGAAAATGAAATTTTCAGCATTAAAATCTGAAATGACATCAACGGCGCCCCCTTGAGAAGCTATATTGAAGAGAACTTGAAGTGGGTCGTCGACGAAATCCAACAGGGAAATGCATCAACAAGCAAATAGAAAAATTACTTATATGGAACATCGCTATAAATCCTTTGTTTTTCAATCCAGTTATTCAAGCAGGTCGGCGACAAAAACCAACAGGCAAAGGCATAAACAAGTAAATACCAAAATTACTTATATGTACCATGTCTGTAAGTGTATACTGATAGTCCTTTCTTTATCAATCCAATTATTCCACATTTTTTGAATACAAATCTATAGCCAAAAATTGATATCTTTCCATTTCTACTTTTTAGGTATTACTTTCCACGGTCCTATTTCTTGTACATATTTCTCTTATGGTCCGCAAGAGCCCCAATCCCAGTCTATATGACAAACACATTTACATTTCCAGGAATATGTAACAAACAATTCTTTTTTTCATATATTCCAAATAAAACTATTCTTTTGTCTCCTTATATATTTATGTGTTCCTAGATTTTTATCTTTAGCTATGCTGAATGTGAAGACATTCTGTTTATTTTATTTCAATTCTCTTTTTTTCTGATGCATATTTTCTCCTGCCTGGTCATTTTCAAAATTAATTATGAGATAAATAACTCACTCAAATTTGAGATATCATTTTTCACACACACACACACATGTGTGTGTGTGTGTGTGTTTCTTTAAATTTCCAGGAATATGTAACATGTTTTATTATTATTTTATATAAATGTCATAAAATTGCGTTCACTACTTTTTTTCTACTCACACATATAGAGAGTATGTCATTTCTTGCATCTTTACCACCTGTCCTTCATACTGCTTGCCATAGAGGCCCTTAACATTCAAAATACTCCGCAAGTTCGCTTGTCAAATTGTATATCACGGAACTCTGGGTGCTCTTTGTAGGCCATGGAACAATAGAGGCCCACAAAAATCTCATCCCCATACTTTATAAAAGTACATATTTCGTATGTTCAACTTTTGTCCACCAGCGTATGTAAAACATATGTAAAGAAAACTAATTCGTGAATGATAAATTATTTTGACACAAGCCCCTTAAAATTCAAATAATTTGCAAGTCCGATTGTCAATTTGTCAATTTTCATGTCTCCAGCCCGAAAACCGCGATCCAAAAACTGGCTAAGTATGGAATGAGGGTTATATGCATGCTCTATATATCTAGTTAGTCAAATTACATATTTGGTATGTATAATTTGATAAATTTCAATTTCTTGTGTCTAGGAGCCCTTGTTTTAAAGAAAACTAATTTGAGGATGCTAGTTTTTTTGTGCTTTTGTCCACAAACCTATGTAACAGACGTAGGCCCTTAAAATTCAAATAGTCTGCAAATCTGATTGTCAATTTGTATATCACAGAATTCTTGGTGCTATTTGTAGGACATGAAACAACATAAGCTCAATTTTCAGCTCGAGAACCCGCCATCCAAAAACTGACTAAGTATGGGGCTCCGTGCATGCTCTAGAAAATCTCATCCCCATACTTTATAAAGGTACATATTTCGTATGTATAAAAGTAAATATCTACTTTATAAAATTACATATTTGATATGTATAATTTATGTTGTCTAGGAACATATAATTTGATAAATTTCAATTTCTATTGTGTCCCAGAGCCCTTCTTTTAAAGAAAGATAATTTGGGAATGCTAATTCTTTTCTGTTTTTCTCCTGCCTGGTCATTTTCAAAATTAAATATGAGATAAATCACTCAATCAAATTTGAGATATCATATTTCACATAACACATTTTATTATTATTTTTATATAAATGTCATAAAATTGTGTTCACTACTTTTTTCCTACTCACACATATAGAGAGTATGTCATTTATTGCATCTTTACCACATGGGCCCTCAAAATTCAAATAGTCTGCAAGTCTGCTTGTGAATTTGTATATCAGGAAACTCTGGGTGCTCTTTGTAGGCCATGGAACAACAAAGGCCCAATTTTCAGCCTGCCAGCCCGAGAACCCAAGATCCAAAAACTGCCTAAGTATGAAATGAGGGCTTCGTGCAAGTATGGAATGAGGGATCCGTGCATGCTCTATAAAATATCATCCCCATACTTTATAAAAGTACATATTTTATATGTATAAAAATAAATATCTATTTTATAAAATTACGTATTTGGTATGTATAATTTATGTTGTCCGGGAACCTATAATTTGATAGATTTCAATTTGTTGTGTCCACGAGCCCCTATTTTAAAGAAAACTAATTCTGGAATGTTATTTTTTTTATACTTTTGTCCACCAGCCTATGTAACAGACATTGCTACTATTTTTTTGTGTTTTTCTCCACCAGCGTATGTAAAATGTATGTAAGGAAAACTAATTCAGGAATGATAATTTTTTGGACATGAACCCCTTAAAATTCAAATAGTCTGCAAGTCCAATTGTCAATTTGTATATCGCGGAACTCTCGGTGCTATTTGTAGGAAACAAAACAACAAAAGCCCAATTTTCACCCCACCAGCCCGAGAACCCGAAATGAGGGTTATGTGCATGCTCTACATATCTACTTAATCAAATTACATATTTGGTACGTATAATTTGTATGTCCTAGAACTATGGGTAATATTTGTAGGGCACAAAACAACAAAAGCCTAGTTTTCAGCCCAACAACTCGCAATCTAAAAATTCAAATAGTCAACAAGTCCGATTGTCAATTTGTATATCGCGAAACTCTCGGTGCTATTTGTAGGGAAAGGAACAACATAAGCTCAATTTTCAGCCTGCGATCCCGAGAACCCGGAATGAGGGTTCCGTGCATGCTCTATATATCTACTTAATCAAATTACATATTTGGTACATGTATAATTTATGCTGTCCATGAACGTATAATTTGATAAATTTCAATTTCTTGTGTCTAGGAGCCCTTGTTTTAAAGAAAACTAATTAGGGAATGCTCGTTTTTTTGTGCTTTTATCCACGACCCTATGTAATAGACGTAGGCCCTTAAATTTTAAATAGTCCGCAAGTTTGATTGTCAATTTGTATATTGCGGAACTCTGGGTGCTATTTGTAGGGCACAGAACAACAGATGCCCAATTTTTAGCCCACCAACCCCAGAACCCGCGATCAAAAACTTAAAATAGTCCACAAGTCTGATTGTTAATTTGTATATTGCGGAACTCTCGGTGCTATTTGTAGGGAAAAAAACAACAGAAGCCCAAATTTCATCCCACCAGCTCGAGAACCCAGAATGAGGGTTTCGTGCATGCTCTATATATCTTCTTAATCAAATTACATATTTGGTATGTATAATTTATGTTGTCCAGGAACCTATAATTTGATAAATTTCAATTTCTTGTGTCCAAGAGCCCTTGTTTTAAAGAAAAGTAATTTGGGAATGCTAGTTTTCTTGTGCTTTTTTCAACGAACCTTTGTAACAAACATACACCCTTAAATTTCAAATAGTCCACAAGTCAGATTATCAATTTGTATGTCCCGGAACTCTGGGTGATATTTGTAGGGCACGGAACAAAAAAAGCCCAATTTTCAGCCCAAGAACCCGCGATCCAACTATTTTTTGGTGCTTTTGTCCATGAACGTATGCAGAAAACTACTTTGGAAATGTTAAATTTTTTGTGTCCAAGAACCTTTTAAATGTTAATTTTTTTTTTTTAATTTCGGGGAAAAACTAATTCGGGAATACTATATTCTGCATGAAAACCACATGTACTTCAACTTCCTGCCCACGTGTCTGTACTCGGTTGCATTTATTCTCATTCAAACCTGCTAGGGACTACACTGCCATACAACACTTGTTTACAATGCTATGTAGACAAGTGTCTTTTTGTTCTTTCTTTAATATGTAAAACATGAAATAATGTTCGCAAATGATTTCAATATCTTCATTTTGTTATTTCCTCTTTTTATATAGGTCTTTACCCATGTGAAAAGGGGAAGATTCCTTTATTATTATTATTGCGACTTCTAACCATTTTAATTCTCCTTTCTCCTTGATATCCTTTGATTCAATTGATTCGATATCCTATGGGGAATGATACTTAAAACTTAAATTTGTTGTATCTATCTCATGACTTTTTCTTCTAATGTTGAACCAACAAGAGGTATTTGAGGTTCTCCTCTAATGATGAACTATTAGAACAACCAACTAACAAGAGGTATCCGAAGAACCAACCAACAAGTGTTATTTGAGGTTCTTTATTAGTGTGACCCTTAATTTGTTAATTCTCTTCTTATGTCATATGTTTTACCCTTTTATGATACCCAATCGGAAGATATTTGTGTTTTAATTCTCAAACTCTTAGTCTAATTTATGTCTATAATGATACCAAGTGTGTTAGGTTGATCCCGAGCTTCCTTTCCATTTTTAGTCATGACATCCATTGATGGGACCACTAGATGCAAGTGTTGGAATGTGTTTCACATGAGGTTCTCAACTAGCTAACAAAGTGTTGTACGAGGTGCATGAGGATGGAGTGTGGAATCCATTCATTTTAAAATGTTTTAATGACCCACGCATTCTGATTTGTGTTAGCTACTCACATCAAATCAAATGTGTATTGGTGCCACGTATCCTCCATGTTATAGATGGGCCCTTTTTCTGTAAAATCGTTTTCAAATATTCCTTATGCATGTTGTCCCATTGACATATTCTTTAGGATGGGGTCCACTCCTACGTTTCAAAGGTTAATGGGTAGAAGGTTAATATCAATCACAGACACTATATCATCGGCAATCTATAGAGATTATACACGTTGTGCAAACCACGAGGTTGTTATAACTCCTATAAATCATGTAAGAGAATGTTCTTACATTACATGTGTTCCTTGCCTAAAGAGCTTGATAATATATTTAATCTTATTTATTCAAATGGTAAGGTATGTAATTAGTTTTTTACATAATAATGATAATAATAATAATTTAATTTTAAAATCACAATCAAGTTAAACATTAAATTGGTATATGAGATCTCTTTGTTTGTGCGGCAAGGAATCTCTCCATACAACAATTTAACTCTTGAAATATACGAAGGTGTATATATCCTACCCCTCTAAATTTAAATGTATAATCTTCTAAGCCATTAAGTTCCACTATTCTTAAATCCTTTCACTCAAGTTTATATAACCATGCATAATTTCGTTTTCATATATTTTTCCCTCCATAAAATGTTTTGTTCCATCATTACCATACATTGAGTTTCTTTGTAGCCTATTCCATGTTTTGTATGGTCCCTTCTCCGTTGAAACTAACGCTTCATACTTCAACCTGGTTCAAGTTTACCACATATATACTTAGAAGCTTTAATGTATGACCCCTTCATGAAACCGACACCTCATACTTTAACTTGAACCTATTCGAGTTACATATATATGTGTGGGGGGGATTTTGTTTCCTTTATACATAATTTATTATCAACCCTTAAAAAGCATCATCCTCCAACTATGTAAATTTAATTACAAGAGACCTCTCTATTACCAATATTTTTCCTCATCGATTTAAATATATTGAAGAATTGGGACCGTATGTGCATAGGGCCTACGATCATGGCATAGTCAAAATCTGCAAAGTCTTCATGGTTGGATGCCACTAGCGCAAGGTTAAAGTTGTATGATAGGCAAAGGGGTACCTTGGGATTCGGTGGATCCTTAGTTGTTAGATTTTGGACAACTCAACAATTTAAAGAAGATAAAAATTATAAAAAAGATGTAATAAAGTTGACATAGTTGTGGCATCAACTAACTCCAAGTTTTAAAACTAGGTACCTTTTATATTTTAAATGAGCGTAATCAATGGACTTTGCTCTTTATGTTATTTCACATGTTATTTGACTATTATATTTTGAATGAGCATAATCAATGGACTTTGCTTTCTCTTTGCTATTTCATATTTTATGTTATTTCACATGTTATTTGACTATTATATTTTGAATGAGCATAATCAATGGACTTTGCTTTCTCTTTGCTATTTCATATGTTATTGTTTCACATGTTATTTGACTATTATATTTTAAATGACCATAATCAATGGACTTTGTTTACTCTTTGCTATTTCATATGTTATTTGGATTGCTTTTTTTTTTTCATTCATGATGATGCATCATAAATTAGGTTATTATTTATGCATATTTTTATTTTTTTATTTGGGATTATTTATATTTTCATTATAAGGTGTATTATAAGGTGTATTGACATTTTTAGGTGTATTAACATGAATGATTTATAATTGAGATGCATTCTACAATGTAAGAATACTTTTTAGTAATTATATGTTTAAGTAATAAATGTCTAATTTTAATTTTGATAAGGTCATGTAAGTGATTAATGTGAATATCTAGGAAGCGTAATAATATGGAGGTATGGAGTTAGATATATTTATGAATCTTATGTCACATTCTCATTTTAGCATTATTTACTTAGTTGTGTAGCTTGATTGTTTGATCAATGCCTAGGGCATTAATAGGGTTTAAGGTGGTGTAATGGAAAAAAACAAGATATAATACTCTCATTAATATAAAAATAATGTTATTTTAACTCGTCTAAGATTGATCAATATGTTCCTCATCAACAACCAACTCAAGAACAACTTAAAAAAAAAAAAAATTAATAAATATTGACTAAATAGTGACACTAGATGTCAATTGACTTTTTTAACAAATTAGAATTAATTAAATGGTAGATGATCTCACATATTTTTTCACAACCTTAAAATTCTATACCAAATCAACCAAAAACAAATAAAATCTAGTTCCAATAAAGCATGAGACCCACACTTTTATTTATACAAGAATCAACCAAAAAACAAATAGAATCTAATTCCAATGAAGCATGGGACCCACACTTTTATTTAAAAAAATGCTTGAGAGAATAAAAATAAGGGTATGGTTAAAATGTCAATTTTACTATAGGAAGGGAAAGGCATACTTAATATTTTTCTAGGTTTTTTGATACCCACGAATAAGTAAACGCACTTTATGAAATATCAATTCCTAATGTCATAATGAGGGGTTCACCACTTGTTAGAAATATTATTCAGTCTACCCTATAGCATAATTGATGATTTTTATATATGATGAGTGGTTGAGTTATTCCTTTATCTCCCCAAAAAATCCCTAGAGATTTGCATGATGCCCTTTTAATTAAATATTTATTTAATTTTGAAGTCTACTTTAAGTGGCTTTTTTATGCCATTGGAGCTGGCATCAATTTATGATATCGATAAAAGGATTTATAAATTGTTTCAAGGCCTGTATTGAAGAAACACGTACCCCCTTCTCTCCTCTAAGCACACTTAACTTAAAACTTGAGACAAGCATGGGAACCAATCAATGGAACCACAAAAATGATTTCGAAATAAACTTTTTTAAGAAAAAATTAAAAGATCCTCTGGTGATGGGGTTATTTACCCAATTTCAATTAAGTTAAGAGATAAAATATTAAGTTTTTCAATATATACTGGAACAAAGCATTTAATAATATATATCTTTTTATCTAAAACATTTTTAGATCAAACTATATATTTGAAGATATAAAATATTAAATGTTTTACTGGTGAGTGTATATGGTTTTCCAAATATTAACATATATCTCACTTTAGTAATATATTTACTGTCTAAACTCAATAATCCCCTCTAGATCTCTTCTTCTAGGATTTGTGATTATTAATATTGTGGAGATCTTGGCTTCCTGTGTTTTTCAATAACAGTCATTTTGTCTTCCCAAAGAGCCAACAATATCATATAAAGCTCATTATTTTCCTTTGCACTCTTTGATCCCTGGATTGCTTCTCTAACTAGTGTTTTCTCATGGCTGCCATTGATGTGCAGGTTGCAGGCTTGAAGGGAGCTTTTTAGAGTTGTAGGCAGCAAGTTTTGAGCAAGACTTAAAAGTGTATGCCTCACACAGTCCATTATTACCTTCACAATATTTTGGGGAGCAATGGAAAGAGATTTTCCTTCTCAGACACTCATTCACTCACAGGTTAAATTGCATTCTTCTCACAGTTTACAACTTTTCTGTATGGAGGGTAAGGATTCGTGGTCGATGGACCTTCTTGACATCTATTGTTTTCATGGTTTTGCTCGATTTAATGTTTTGCTAAATTTTCATTTGCAGAAGGCCCAGAAAACTGAAAAATAGAGATTACATTCTTCAATGCTGGGCTTTCCTCTTATGCAAGGTTGTAGGGAGAAATTATTTGTCATGGTTCAGTTTGAAGAAGAGTGAGCTTGGAATGACACATGCAATTTCCAGCCGTTCCTCTCATATTTAGAAATGCAATTTTCAACTGTCATGGGAGTGCAATTTACAATATATCATTCATAGTTAAAGTGTGAATCCTCTCATATTTAGACATGCAATTTTCAACTGTAATGGGAGTGCAATTTACAATTATACCATCCATAGTTGAAGCGTAAAATTTTTTCAGCCCTAGCATGTGATTCTGAGCTCTCCATTGATGGCTTGAAATGCAATTTTCATCTCACTTTTACAAGCTTTAGAGTGCAACTTTTATCCCTCACTTGACTTGTTTAAAGTTTTCATTTTCATCTCTCTATGTTGAACTTGAGGAAATTGATTTTATCTTACTGAAAATTGCATTGTCAAACCTGCTTTTGGTGTGCCTGAAAATTGAACTCATACCCTCTTTGAAATAATCTTGAAAAGCACATTTCCAACTTTCATTTCCAACCTTGATTTGGCATTTTAAGGTTTCATGTAAAAAAAACTAAAATTCTTTTTCATTCATTCCTTGAAGAAGCATTTACAACTTTCATTCACTTATGTGAAAAATGTGCTTACACTCTCATGCTTGTTTTTGAGTTTTAGAATTACTTTCTCATGCATGTTTTTGTTTTTTAAGTTTTTTTTTGAAACGGTAATTTTCAAAGGCTAAGCTTGCTTGAGAAGGCAATTTCCAACTCTTTAATTCAAGCTTATACATGTAATTTCCATTCCTTCCTTGATGAAAAGTGTAAATTTCAATGGCAGTTTTCAGAGTAAGGCTAGGCTTGCTTGAGAAGGCAATTTCCAAACTCTTTAATTCAAGCTTATGTATGCAATTTCCATTCCTTCCTTGATGAAAAGTGTAAATTTCTAGTTCTTTGTTTTATGCTTAAAGATATAAATTGTGTTTTCATTGTTGCTTGATTGAAGCATGAAAATTATGTGATTTTGTTCTTGTTTTTATTAAAAATAAATGACTAGAAAACTCCATTTCACAAACCATGTGCATGACACAAAATTAGGATGAGCTTCTCTTGTAGCATTTACCATTTTAGCTACCATTAAGAAATTAGTTAGCAAAAAGACTTTTGATCCACATGTTTCTAGTTATATTGAAGATTTCAATGATTGAAGAAGAAAGACATGCATTTCAATCTTCCCCTTAGACATAAAGGATGATTTTAATTTAATTATTTATTTTTCTTTTCAATTTTTCTTTTCAGCTTTATTGTTTTTTCTTGCTTCAAAGATTACCTTGGAGAGTTGTTGGGTCGTTGACATATGGTTTGATAGTGATGTTTATATGTATAAGAATGTCCAAAGCTTGAAAATTTCCCTTGCATAATGTGCACGAGGGAATATGATTCACATTTCAATTTGCATTGATGATCTTCCATATGTTTAACCTTTTATTCATAATCTTGGACAAGCTAAGTAGGATTTGAATCCTATGAACAACAATTCATTGTAACAAGTTTGATTCCAAAAACATGTTGTAGTGCCCTCTCCCTATTATAGTTAGCTAGGACTAGTGAACCTAGCACAAACTAACCCATATACTGAATTTATGTTTTCATTAGGATAAATTTGAAGTCTAAAATGGGTCTCCTAAGGAAAATAATAAAAATAGTTAAAATAACAAAATAAAAGTTATGATTTTTCAGAGGGAAAGAAAGAAAACTACTTTTTTTAATCATATTTTTTACTAATCTCTTATTTTTGAGTACCCACACTACATACTTTTGATAGATCCATAGTGAGATAAATTAGAAATACATGAAAAAAATGTGTTTTTTTTCAAGGAACACATTTTTCTTTTATGTGTTTCCAATTTATCTCACTGTGGGTCTATCAAAACTATGCATAGTGGACACAATTTGTATATGGAATTTAATTATGCATCCAATGAGTGCCTACACTTGAAATTTGAAATTTAACTCCACATCCAACGAGTGCCTACACTTGAAAAATTTGAATAAACCTATAAGGAGATAAATTGAAAATACGATTAAAAAAAGTAGTTTTCTTCCTTTCCCTCAAAAAATATTTACCTTTGTGGTTGAAATCATCATCTTAAATCCGATTGGTTCTTTTAAAGTTTATTTTTTTAATACATTTTTTTGTTTTGAGGACCATTTTTTACCTCAAAATTCCCCTCATGGGGGATGGTATTTTACTATGGCATCGGTTGTGATATTTGTGTTCTCATTTTCTTATACTTTCATGCATTACCAATTATTATGTTACCACATATGTTATGTGATGTTGTGGTTACCATGACAAGAGTATTTCATGATGTTATGCAATTTTATGCTTCTTATAATGATGTTGTATTTCATGATAATATGCAATTGATATCATGTTGTTGTTATGTCAAGGATGATGGCATGTGATTGATATCATATGGTTCTATTCTACTCATGTTGATGTTATGTTGATGACATGCAATTTTTAGCATGTGGTGTTATGCTAGTTACATTTTGGTCACTAGGTGGAAAGGGATACGATTTATAACTAATGTTTTGGTTCTATGAAGTGAGGTGGATTTGGATAGGAGAGACACTCCATGGACCTAGAGGTTTGGTTCATTAAATATCTCATGAGAGCCCATATCCATGAAGCAAATATATCTACATAAACAACATGTTATGAGTTGGAGAGAAACTCAATCACTAATTCTATACCAACGGTTCTTTTACCTCCTAGAATGCCAATAAAATTGAAAAGAAAGATGAAGTTATATCTATTGGAGGAGTTATTATAATCATATTTCAATGCATGGGCCTGAGTGCCTAGTTGGAGTTGTGGAGGGGGTTTGGGATAACCTTTTGAGATGGATGGCAGGGAAATAGTATCGTCTAGATGATACCTAGGGCCAGATGATCCAAAAAATCCTGAGATGCTTATTAATATTTAAAAGATAATAACATCTACTTGATCTTCGAAATAAAAATGATCGTTTGATTGTTTGCAATTTACACGTGAATTAAATCATCTATCCAAACACACTTTAAGGATGAATAACTTGCAAATAATTGAGCGTAAATAGAACATCAATATTGAAATCACATACACAACTTTGATAACATAGTTCACCCAATTTGCACTACATCTCTGGGCTCACTTCCAATAGAGACCTCTTTATTAATGCTCAAATGCTTGTGTTTTACAATGACCCTTTTACATGTTACTCAAACGCAGAAACATAGTACACCATTGAATTCCTTGTGAAATTTCGATAAAAATGAGTATAAAGTCCCTAAAATTCCATGTTGGAACCACGTGTCATGCATTACAGTGCAACCCCCAAGTCTAATTACCCTCGGGAACAAAATTCGAGACACCATACAACATTGGATTACTTTTTACAAACATTTTTTTCATTTCCAAGGTTTTACTATGCATATCTTGCCTATTTTTGCATATAAGAGTATTTTATGACTCTTAATGCAAAATCGACCTTGGTTTATCTCCTAACCCACCATCCTTTAAATAATCAAAATGCCATGAATCTTTGTTCATAGAAATTATCATTTTTGGAGTGTAAATGAACTACTAATTGTAAAAACATGTTATACATATTGGAATGATCAATTTATAGCTTAAATACTAAATTATTGATCCTTGGCCAACTGTGGGTGTGCAGTTTAATATAGCCAACTTTAACAATTTGGCATTTTGGTTTTACAATGCATTTTTTATCCTTTATGCACACTAGTTAGGTTTATGCCTCAAAATGTCAATATAAATTTATAGACACGTGTGAAATCACAAACTACAACTTATTTAAGATGAACCACCAAAGTTGGATCAAATTGGAAACTATGGCATGCATTTGAGGCTGAGGTAATTTTCCCTTCAAATTTATATGAAATCCCAATTCTAGGTGCATGAAAGCAACCTCTCTTGTTCTTCAATTTAACTTTATAAGATTTATAGGTAAATTTACTATTTATGTTACTCCATCAAATTAAAACTTATAAAACAACTTTTGAAGCTACAGGGAAGCTTGGGCGTGCATTTTCATTTAGTCAATTAGTATAGTTTATACCTTGCAAATTACAAGGAAAAAATTGTCTCTTTTGCACTGTCGCCCTTTTTAAACTTGCAATTACAAAATAAACAACATGAGAAGGTCTAATATGCATCTCATCTACTATGCATCTCTTGCATATTTTTGCACAGAAGACTCTTTTATGACTCTTAATGCAAAATTGACCTTGGTTC
>ML783351.1:314468-328558 GCA_009831015.1 Picea engelmannii | reverse complement strand
ACTAGATACCTAATGTATAAGAACAAGTTAAACAAGATGGAAGACAAGAGGCTGCCTAAAATTGCTTCAAAATCAAGCCATAACCACCATCTACTCAAGTTAGGATGGCATAATTATGCCCAGTGTTGGCTAAATATTGGGGAATCATGGAAGAAACCATTTTGCACAATAAAGATACTATTAAAAAAAAGTCAAATCAAAATTGAAGGAAAAAATATGGTGTGATAAAGAGTTAGAGGAAAAAAGAAAATTAAGGTATTATAAAGATGTAATCAACCCTAATCTAGAAGGTCAAAATTATCTATCTATTTTGCCAAGTGTAAAGAAAAAAATAAACATTGTTAAGATAAGAACAAATTCTCATGAGCTCCATAGTGAAACTGAGCGTTGGTCAATTCCTAAAAAGCCAACTTTCTCTTAGATTGTCCAGCGTATACCCATATTAGATCTCATTTTCAAAATATTTATCACACTACCAACCTTCCTAACCTCTTAACTCAACAAAAGTATGGTGATCTTGGAAAGCTTCTCTTAATGTTTTTGGAGCATAGAAACAAAATTTTAAAGAATCACAAGTAATCACTTACCCTCTTCAGATCCGATAGACCAATTCAGTCTTAGAGAAAGTTCATCATCATCATCATCATCATCATCATCATCATCATCATCATCATCATCATCATCATCATCATCATCATCATCATCATCATCATCATCATCATCATCATCATCATCATCATCATATAATTTTAATTTTGATATTAAATAGTTTTTATACTATTTTAATTACTTTTTACCATAACTGTAATTTTTTTTATAAAGATTAATTTTAATTTTTAAGTTTATAAATATTTATCAAACATTCTTTTTTATTATTATTTTAATTTTATTTAAAAGATATAATATTTTCTTTAAATATTAGAAATTTCAAAACTTATACACAATTTATTTCCAAAAAAAACTCAAACAACATAATTTAATTTATTGTATGTAATAATTTCAAAATTATTTATTTATAATATTTTATGATACATAATTTAATTTATTGTATAAAAAATATTTTCAAAATTATTTATTTATAATGTTTGGTTTAAGTTTTGGTGACACATTGTTATAAAAATAGTTTAAGACTAAATTTGGTGGATAAATAGCTCTTTTAAGCATGATGGTTAATGTTTTAGTTATACCATAACATAGGGAAGGTAATTGGCTTCGAAGATATTTGTTTGCTATTCAGATTTGAGATTTTCTTTAATTCCGAGGACACACTTAAAAAAATCCAACTAACTCCAATAATTTTGACAACTTAAATAATATGATTAATAAAATTATTTTTATAATTTCGACAATCATATTATTTATAATTAATAAAGTTATTTTTATAATTTTGACAACTGAATACCTCATATTATCTATAAATTAATAAAAATATTTTTATAATTTGAAAAGGATTTTAATCCCCTTCTTTGGTTTTAATTTTCAATGAATTCGTGAATGCCTTTATACCTTTGCCAATTTTAAAACAATAAACAGCCATGGTTGGCCCCTTCCCTTTTATTCTACTTAAATTCATTATCATTTGACTTTGGTCCGATTAAAAAATGCCTCGATTGACTTTTGGCTGAATTGCATTGTTTAGATCGTAAATCAGACCCGATCTTCTCAGCTGGCCTCAGATCAAGTTCTAATGATGACTACCTTATGTTGGGCCGACCTAATGTTGAATTTTTCAGCTCGTGCATTGGGTAGTTATGGACATTTTCAATGCCTTCCATTACCAATTACAACGCTCATAATCTGACTCTCCATGTTACATGGAGATTTGTAGGTTAAGCAAAGATATGCATGTTGGATGGTGACCAGTTCCATAGTTACCAAATTTGGTTGAATTGGCTAAAAAAAAAAAAAAAAAATTGAAAATTTGGGGATTCTATTTGGTTAACGGATTAATACGGAAATTTAAATTTGGTTTGGGCTTGATCATATATATTCTATATAAAAAAATTCAAAATTTCTCAAATTGTGTGAAATCAAAACCTTAAGCATTTCTTTCATTCTAAACATTCTTTTGGAATATAGCTATTACCAGGTTTTGTAGTCAACAAAGGGGAGAAACCCTGGGCCATTTGATCCTTCTTCCATGGGCCTCGGATTCACAGAGTGGTCGCGATATCCTCACTAAGTTTTCTGTGTCCACACCTTCCTATGAGAAAGTTATGAGCATTACACTGTTGAATTCCAATAGTTATTGAAACCTTTGGTGGTGGGACCTTCTTCTAGTTGAAAAGAACTCAATTCCAGAATAATGCACCTAGCTAGCATGAGTTGTTTACTGCCTCTTTTTCTTGGCTTAAGTAGGATCTAGACTACCCGCACATGAGGTGAACTTGGGTTCCTGGTCCGCTCACTACTCTTCTTCCCGACCGATTTCAAAATACTATGGGACCACCCACAACTATTATAACGCCATCAGAAAACGCAATAGCTCAAACCAAGATATACTATTAAAATACAAGTTTGAAAGCCAATATGGCAATGGATGCCTAACCCTAAAAAAAAAGTGCATAAGAAATCATTGCCACTCTCTTCTTATCTTTTCATAGTGGCGAGCACTTATGTATGATTCGAATAACGGGGTCCATTTCCAGAGCATTGGTGTAGGATTCAATTAGCAGGGTCCATTTCCAGGATTCAATTTATGTTGTCCATTTCGAGTGGTCCATAAACGAAAATAAACACTGCAAACAACTAAATAGGGAAAACAACTAAATACATAAATGAAAATGAAGACTGCTTGTTTCCCTTCAATATCAAATCGATTTTCTTCCAAGAGAAATGGGAAATGAATGATTATGCCGAGCTCTAGCCTTGGCTTGGGTTGGTGGAAGCTCATGAAAGGCTTCTCGGGCCCTTCATGTTTGAAAGTGTTTCCTTTAAATACATAATAAATTGTTATTCTCATGTAAAACTATGCCCTTTATTGTAGTATCTAATTCCATTTGTAGCTTTTATAACATGATTGAAAACAAATTTTCGGAGTTTTTAGAGGTTTCGAATAAATAATTGTCCATTTCAATTTTAAAATTTTGAAAAAATAGTGCGTTTGATTATTTGTAAGATGTATACTCCCAAATTTTTTCCGTATTGGATTTTAGGCAATCAAAGTTTTTTCGTATCGAAACAAATTTGAATTCGAACTTGGTAACTATGGTGACAACACATCTAGGTGGTTACAATTCGGTTCCTCCACCTCAGATGTGGTTTTGGCTATTGGCACTTCATATTCTTCAAAAAGATTGTTGTTGTTTGTTTAAATGTGAGGCTTGTGAGGTGTTGTGTGCATTGCATTGTAAACTTGGTTCTTCACTATTTTTTACTGAGAGCAATAAAGATATTTCCCCCCCAATTCCTGTATTTTTTGTTTGTTGTTTGATGTTTGTTCTATTATAATTTTTTTGTTCATATAACTCTGATAACACTTGAATATAACTTTGTTAGAAGGCCCATAAATTATTTGTTTGTAGGATAAGCTTCAACAATTGGTATCAGAGCATTGAGGAGGGTCGTACCCATGTGCACGGAGCTGAGGAGGGTCTTACCCATGCACAAAGTGCCAAGAAGGGTTGTACCTATGCGTAGAGAGCCAAGGAGGATTGTACCTATGCGTAGAGAGTCGAGGAGGAGTCATGTCGAGGGTTTCTCGAAGAGCCTAGCGCTGAGTCAAAGAGTGGAGGAGGAGTCCGTAGAGAATGGAAAAAATGACAAACGCAAGGTTCTAGGTGGAGAAATTTAATGGAAAGAACAACTTTGAGTTGTGGAAGCTGAAGATGCAAAATTTGTTTGTGCAATAGGGATTCCACAAAGCATTGGATGGAAAGAGAAAGAAGCCAATGGGTATGTCATATGATGAATAGGAAAATATCAATGCAAGGGGTCTCAACACCATTTGATTGTGTTTGGTTGATGAATTCCTCTTCAATATTGTGGGAGAGGAAAAAAAAATAGGCCTATGGAGCAAAATGGAGAGCCTCTACATGACTAAATCCACAACGACCTGAATCTACTTGAAGAGATAATTGTATTGTTTATGAATGAAAGAAGGTACCAAAATTGTTGATCGTTTAAATGTATTTAATACTATATTATGTCAGTTAACTAGTATAGATGTAAAAATTGATCAGGAAGATAAGGCAGTGACATTGTTGTGTTCATTGACTAAGTCTTGAGATCATTTAGTCTCTTCTATTAGATTTAGTTAAAAAAAAAACATTGAGTTTGAATCTGTTGTGGGAGATTTGTTTTTTGAGGAATTGAGGAAGAAACCCACTATATAATCCTCCACACTGGAAGCATTGGTGGTTAGAGGTTGATCCATAGAAAGAGGGAAATTAGGAGGTACATTCAAATCCCAATCAAAGGACAAGAAGAGTAAGTTAACATGTTCGTAAAATGGTAAATCAAGGCATCTCAAGAAAGATTGTTGGAAGAGAAAAAAATTGAAGGAAAACTTTGGTAAGGAAGCAAATTTGGTTGAATCAAGTCCAGGTATGGTTGATGAAGTTTTATCTGTTTTTAGTATTTCAAGATATCAATAAGAATGATTTTCAGACGCTGGTGCTTCCCATCACATGTGTTCACATAGAAGTTGGTTTCCCATCACATGTGTTCACATAGAAGTTGGTTTTCTTCTTACCAATCTATAGATGACGATGCTTTTTTTTATGGGAAATGATATTTCTTGTAAAAGTGTCGGGATTGGGATAATTAAGATTAAAATGTTCGATTGTGTTGTAAGAATATTGATGGATGTTAAACATGTACCAAACCTTAAAAATAATTCAATTTCTTTAGGAGTTTTGGATTTTGGAGGTTATAGGTTTACAGGTCAAGGTGGAGCACTGAAAGTGTGCAAGGGCATCTTGGTGGTTATGAAGGATACAAATATTAGAAACCTTTACAAAATGGAAGGAAGCACTCAAGTAACTGAAGAAATGGTGGTATCCAAGGAAGAAAAGACATCTAATTTTTTATGGCATCAACGATTGGCCCATATGAGCAAGGAAGGGTTGGGGTTGCAGGTACTGGTAAACAGTAAGTTATTTCTAGAATTACAATCTTTGAACTTCTACAAGTTTAATATCTTTGTTGGTTATAGTGATGGAGATAATGGATGTAGATTGTGGGACCCTACTGCCCACAAAATCATCACTAGCAGAGATATGTACTTGGAAAAATTAAATGTTGTTCAAGATGTTTGAAACTCAAGGAATCATTGTATGGCCTAATGGTACCTAGGCAATGGTACAAGCTGGTTGATTCCTTCATGGTGAGACAAAATTTTACTAGAAGTGATATGATCATTGTGTTTACTTCAAAAGTTTTAGTGACATATTTATTATCTTGGTGTCATACATTGATGATATGCTTGTTGCAAGCCCAAGCATGGTTGAGATTAGCAAGTTAAAGTCTGAGTGGGTCAAGATGTTTCAAATGAAGGATCTTGGAGAAACAAAACAAATCTTGGGCATATAAGTTTACAAAGATGTGAAAAATGCTAAGTTGTGGTTGTCACAAGTCTATGGAGAAGACATTGATAAGGTTGAGTATGAACATTGTGAAACTAGTAAATATCCCTTTAATTGTCCATTGTAATCTTTCTTCAAGTTTATATCGTGATAGTAAGGAAAAAAAAGATTATATGTCTCATGTACTTTATGCAATTACAGTAGGAAGGTTGATGTTTGTGATGAAATTTTCAAATATTTCGCATGTAGTTGGTGTTGTCAATGGACACATTGCAAAACTAGGTAGAGAGCATGGAGATGGATGCTTCGGTATGTGGGAAGAATTAATATAACCTACAACGGTTGTGGTGATTTAGTTGATGTTCGTGTGTAAATGTTGATTGCAAATTGGCAAGCGTGATGCCCTTCTTAATGGTATTAGTTGTGTTGAGGATATCGGGTGAGTGCTTATGACTATCAAGATATCCTTCCACTTGTCGTTCATGTGTCCCTACATTTGAGGAACACTTTTAATTATTTTAAATCACTTACAAATATATCACAAAGAAAGTGATCCTTTTTGTTGTTACAGGTGAGCAAGCTAGAAGCACTTACATTGCCTTTGTTTTGGAAACTCAATTTTGAAATTAATTATGTTAACTTTACTTTATTGATTTAGTTTTTCTAAATTACCTCTCTTAGGCTCATGATTATTGATAAGTTGGCCAATACATGATAAAATGATATCGGCATTATCTTACCAACACATCAATAGGAATATAGAAACATGTCACCATCGTTTGGAGCTCATATTCCCATTATCTTACCAATACACCAGGAGGAACTCGCTATCATCGCCTCCAGCTGAAACAACACAAGATGAATGATTTTCCTGGTACCGTCTTTGAAAACAAAGCACTAGCCAGATATTGATGCATTCATACTCATGCCCAACAAAAGCAATTAAATACCCATGTGGCGAGTTATTGTAATTAGCTTATGTCAAAGTGATGCTTAAGGTTTCTGTTTTTTATTTAATTTTTTTTCTTTATTAAAAATAAAAATGAGGCATTAGCCAACTTAATAGGATTTTACTTATAGAAAAGATTTCCTAAATTACTTGAACTTAACTTGGAAAACCAATTTGAAATTAACTTAATAGGATAACCAAATGATTTCTTAAAATACTTGAACTAACTTTATAGGAGAACCCATTTGAAATTAAGTTTATATGATAACCAAATTAAAAATAAGTTGGTATTCATTAGCATTAACCTTTCATAAAACTTCCAAATGAAGAAGCTTCATAGTGATTGGCAAACTTATGTGCTTGTTGATATATAATATAGCCATGTTCAAGGTTCTACCACCCGGATTGCCCAACTAAGTGTGGTCTTTTTGGGTAAAATAGTTTTGCCTTAAGACCGTTTAACATTTATCCCCTTATAAGAACCACACAACTGCTTTTTCTTACACCCTACATTATTTATTTTTCTACACTTTCAATTTCTTTAAACTTGAAGCCAGTAAAGAATGTTAGCCACACTTAACACTGTCATGTAATAATTTAAATTTCATAAATTGATTTACATATAGAAACTACTACAAGTGAATTTAAATTTGGTGCTCTACAACTTAATATGGGTGAGATGTTGAAGAGTTATGTTATGTTATATTAGATAACATTACATTTTAAAAAAATAGGCTCAATTTAAAAAAAAATAACATTAATAAAAATAAAGTAAGCTCAATTAAAAATAAACAATTACATTACCTTAATGTCCATTCAATTAAAAAAAGAAAAATAATAAAAACAAAATTTATTCAATTAAAGAAAAACAATTACATACACCATGTAAAACTTGACATGGAATGAAATAATAAAAAATAAAATTACACCTTAAGAAATTGGATCGCTCTCAGTGCTTGATAGATCCTGGTTTAAAATGAATCTATGATGGTTTAACTAAATTTAAGAGTGTGACTATACCTTTGCATGTATTGCAACTAAATCTAACTATCCAAGTATTCTATTCAACATAGCACATGGGGATGAGAATAAGGTTTTCTGACATGTGAAGGACATGATACATAATGCTTCTCATGTGATTGTTGCAAGAGACACAAAGCATGCATGCATTTGTGGAGTTTCATTGTTCGGGGTGTTAGGCAACATAAGAAAAATAGAGCATAAACAATAATTATTAAACCAAACACAACACAACAGCAATCACACAATTAACACAGTGATTTATGTGGAAACCCAATACACGAAAAAACCACGGGGCAATAATAATTGGTATTCTTATTATTCAATGGAGAATTACAATATCCAGGATATACACACAACCATCGTCCCCTCACAGACACACTGTACTCCACAGTATCGTGTCTTGCTCACACACTCTACAAACATTGCATTGCACCTCTATGGGTATGCTCATATATATAACATCTCTCAAATAGTTAGACTAACTGATTATAATTAGATCCACCAGTTAGACAATATGTTCACAAGAGAGTGCATGCATGCACATACCTAATATAGTTGCATGCATGTGTATGTGACCGCATGGGAAGTTCGTTGGCATGTTTCCAACAATCTCCCTACCTTGACAACAATTTACCTAATATATCATGCCCAAATTTATCCAACACCTTTCTTGCAAGCCAAGAGAAGCCAAACATCATCACAACTTCTCTAACAATACTGCTACATGAACATGTTTGCACGATTTGCACCAATATGGACGATTATGCCTCCATCAATAACTTGTCTAATCAACCGATGCACTTGTCCCATTTTGATACGTTGGACTGTTAGTCAAATGCACAACACATTGATCACCACGGAACACCACATCTTGTACCTGTCTAAACGCACCCCATAGATCCTTGCATTCCTTCGAGAAATAACCCGGGGTAGATCTCTTCTCGTCCAAATCTCATGAATTATAACCACAAACTAAATCACTACAACCACTTTAGGTGATACTTGTGCTTATGTGTTTGAAGCACCCATGTCCATGCTCTTTACCTAGTTTTTCCATGTGTTTACTGAAAACACCAACTGCATGTGAAATGATGACTATTTCCCATCATAATCATCAAAATTCCTACTATTATATAATAATCGAGACATATAACCCTTTTCTTCTTCATCAGTTAGGACATAAACCTAAAGAGAACTTACAATGGAAAGTCAAAGGGATTTTATCGGTTTCACATTATTCATACCAAATTTCTTGAGTATCTTCACCACATACTTCTGTTGTGATAACCAACCTTACTATATTTCCTGTCTCTATGTATTTCCATGCCCAAGATTTATTTTTCTACTCCCAGATCCTTCATAACAACGTCCTAACCAACTGAGGCAACCTGTTGATCTCAAATATGCTTGTGCTTTCTACAAGCATAATATTTAACACCAAGATAATAAATATACAATAAACACAATGGTTATACTCACTTCTTGTAAAATTTCTCCCGTGAAGGAATCAAACATCTTGTATCATTTTCCTGGCATGCTTCAAGCCATACAATGATTCTTGAGTTTGCAAACAAATCTTCTGTTGTGATTATGAACCAACCATTCTAGTTGTTCCAAATACATCCCCTTATCCAAAAAAATCCATGTAAAACATTTTTAACATCTAACTAAACTATCACAACCAGTGCTAACACAACATGAATAGAAACAAGCTTTTCACAACTGGTGAGAATCTTTCATGGAAATCAATACCTTCCAAATTCCTTTTTGCTACCATCCATTCATTGAAACTTTCATCTTTTACTATTATTGATTTTATAAAAGAAGATTCATCGAACACCAGCAAGGTTTTGGGAGTGATGCTACCCAATCCAGGAGATATCATCGCCCTCTGTTCAATGGGATTACCCGCGATAGACCAGAAAATATCGTGCATGGAACAAATCCATCCACGAATTTGTCTTCATTCTTTTTTTCAGTACGCTAAATATCTCTCAATGGGTCTTTTTTCATATATGCTCGGCTCGACTCACTCGCTCTGATATCCAG
The DNA here is from genome assembly GCA_009831015.1 of Picea engelmannii. Lineage (NCBI taxonomy): Eukaryota > Viridiplantae > Streptophyta > Pinopsida > Pinales > Pinaceae > Picea > Picea engelmannii. The sequence goes on along the minus strand of ML783351.1, from coordinate 319,012 downwards.
CGATCGAATTCTCTTCTCCTTCGCTCTCAGAGCCTCCAACTCTGCTCTCTAATACCACTTGTTGGGTAGCAGAAGCAAAATAGAGCATAAACAAGCAAGATTAAACCAAACACAACACAACAACAATCACACAATTAACACAATGATTTATGTGGAAACCCAATACGGGAAAAAACCACGGGGCAATGATAGTTGATATTCTTATTATTCAAGGGAGAATTACAATAGCCAGCATAGGCATACAACCATCATCTCCTCACAGACACATTGTACTCCACAATATTAAGTCTTGCTCACACACAAGGATGATTTTAAGGATGGAAATTTTTTTTACAATGTAGAAACCTCGACGAATCTTACTAATCCTTCATATGCCAAATATACATGTTTGGCGATATTTTTGTAAAAATATTCAAATTTCTAAGGATTTTATGCAATTTTTTAAAAAAAATTGGTGATTTTTAAGGTAAAAATAATTTTATCCTATAGAATTTGAGTGAATCATTTTTAAAATAACGAATCTCGTTTTTGGAAAAACCATAGAAAATTAGACCATGAGCGAAATTTAGCCCCTAAAATCATCCCTGCTCACACACTCTACACACATTGCATTTCATCTCTATGGGTATGCTAGTATATATAGCATCTCTCAAATAGTTAGACTAATTGATTATAGTTAGATCCACCATTTACACAATATGTTCACAAAAGAGTGCATGCATGAAAATTCCTAATATAGTTGCATGCATGTGGATGTGACCGCATGGGAAATCCGTTAACATGTTTCCAATAGGGGGATGAGAACAAGGTTTTGGGATATGTGAAGGACATTATACATAATGCTTCCTATGCGATTGTTGCAAGAGACACAAAGCATGCATGCATTTGTGGAGTTGCATTGTTGTAGGGTGGGAGGAATTGTTTGAGTAATGGAAAACTCCAATGACTTTGATTATGTGGATTTCAAAATGATTCCTTGGGTTTGACAAGTAAATGCATTGTACAAATTTTTTCATTGAGGTAAAAACACTTTGTTGATAAGATATCAGCTTGCATTCACCTTCATATTTGGTGTATACTTTGTTGATAAGATATCATCTTGCATTCTTCATATTTGGTGTAGAGATTATATATATGCATTGAGAAAATTTGTGTGGCATTGTGTTGGTGTTAAAAAATTTCTCAATAAATTACTTTATGAGTTTTGTTGGTGACAATGTAAGAGGTCATGGAAGGAGGGAATATGGTTCCTTTTATGAAGGTGAATGCATGACGACATGCCTTCTCAAATGCCTTGTTGAAGACCAGAGAATTGGGAAAACCTCGCAATAATGTTTAAAAGTGGCCTTGAACTTTGAAATTAGGTTGATCTGTGCCAATATCATAACAAAATCAACCTGTAGATGAATATCTGAAAAATTAAACTAGATTTCATTCCTATTCAGATAAATTTTACTTATCATTTTATCTTTGTTCAAGGACTAGATAGGAACGGACTGGTGACTGTGGCTTGGATTTTTATGGATTAAGAATTTCCCTTATTTGCGTTCTTGAATCGTATTGAAATTTTAATCACAAGGTTTAACGTCAAAATCAAGCTTTAAAGTCGATCACACCACTAATTAACAATATCGTTCCATGTTTACTTCTACTCGAGTGGACATGAGAAATCGAAGATTAGTTTTAATGAAGATGAGTTCAATTTGTAGGGTAGTTGGAGTTTGAAATGCAATGCAATTGATGGTGCAACCCCCTATTTTCCATTGATATTTAATATTTTTTCTTTATTTTGGATCCACGGATTAAATACCAACAACTTGTATACCAGGAGAGATTATGTCCATGGTCATGCAATGTGTCCACTCCCTTTGTTCTTCTCTTGCATTCCTTTCGAACATACCACATTCACATCAGATATGCAAGACATGGATTCACAGGGGCGACAACTACTGATATTGATGGGAGTATAATATTCAGGAACCACCAACATTGGAAGATTGTAACCCTTCTCCAATGTAATGAAAAAATTGCCGTTTTTTCTATTCCTCCTAGAAATTTGAACTCACCACCTCATGATATGATCATAATTACCGAATTTGAATTCGATTAGTTACAAAAAAAAATCTACATAAATCCAATATGGAAAAAAATTGTCAGTATACATCTTACAAATACTAAAACATATTATTTTTTCAAAATCTCAAAAAATAGAAATCAACAATCATGATATTCAAAACCTTAAAAACCCCAAAAAATATTTGGAACAATGGAAATAGAATTAAATGTTGCAATGGAGAGCATAGGTTTACATTAGAATGACAATTTGTTATGTATAAAGGAAACACTTTTAAACATAATAAAATAAATGACTTTTCACTCTAAGAAGTAAAATGGGATGAACAAAAAACTGAGATTGTTGTTTAAACTTTAAAATAAGGTAGGGTAAACATAGAGATGAGAAAGACAAATTTGAAAGAAAAATTTGAGTAAGGTAAATAACTCATAACTATGAAGTTGTGGAAAAATAAGTTTTTTCATAGTGGTCACTGGATATTTTCCCATGAGGAATTCAAAATATCCAATTTGTTTATGCAATTTTTTTGAAATTGCATATTTTCCCGAGAGGAATTCAAATATCCAATTTGTTTCTGCAATTTTTTCTCATAAAATACCATAGTTGAATCTGGTGTGTGTGGCTCCCTTTTTGTTTCCTGAGATGCATGCATGGTGCATGCATGTTGCTCCTGAGATGCATGCATGTCGCATGGAAAAGTGCTTGCTTGTGATTCCTGAGGTGCATGCAATATATATTCCACATGAATTTCAGAAAACAAATCTAAAATGGAGTAGACATCATCTGCAATTAATGGAATACATTTTTTTACCAAATACTTGTGTAGAAGACTCTTCAGAATAAGAGGCTTGATCTTCTGATGGTTTCTCTTCTTGCTCTATCTTTCCAATCCTTTGCATGCAATCTTCACAATCTTATTTATTCCCGAATAGAACCTCCAATCTGGTCCATAATTCATTTGGAGTTGAGTCTTGTGAGACATCATATACTTGGAGGAGAATTTCTGGAGAAATAGACATGCAGTCAAATCATATGGCCATATATTATCTATCGAGAAAGTCATTTTTATCATCGGTGGAATCATGCTCCATTTCCATTGCCATATTTATTTGGTACAAGCCTTTGCATCTGAGCTTAAGATTTTTTTTTGGCTTCCATTCCAAATAGTTATGAGGCGTGAGAAGTATTGTCAATGAATAATCCATCTTTTCTGCGTTCTTCAATCTTCAATACCTGCAAAAATAGTCTAGTGTGTCTGTTTCCTCACAATATGTTAGCTACAATACCATGTAAATGTGTTGAACCTGCACATAATAGATCTAGCTAGAAAATACCACACACATTTGCAGAGAGAAATTGTGAAAGAAGAAGCAAGAGAGAAAGAATGGAAGAATTATCATTAACCATATTCCATAATCAATGAGTGAATAATTTACAATAGATATAGGATACATGAGTAACTAATGCACCATAGTGGTGATCTAGAGTGATCTGAACACACACCAACAGTTACAGAAGTAAACTAACACCTAGTCTAGTCTCTCGGGAAATTACGAGAGTGAACTACCACCTAGTCTGAGTTAACTAGTCTATCAGTCTTCAGTTAACTGACTGAAACAGAGTGAAGTGAGGAGGAGATCAGGGAATCATGAGTAATGTGCTAGTCTGGTGATAATCCCAAGGATAATGCGCATTAGTTGGTGATGATCCCAATGTTGCATGGTGACAAAACCAATGTAGCATTTAGACTCCACTCAACTAGTTAAAACTGAAGAGAATATTCTCCTGGAGGAATACTCTCCCAAACATTAGGAGATTGGATAAAAACTAATAAACATAAGAAAAATAAATCCTAGGTGTGTGTGAAGTAACTCCAACAAGGTATAGGTCTTGACATTTCTAGGTCAAGGCCATTTCTTGTCTTGTGGTGTACTAAACTTGCTATAGTGTGTGAGAGAAATAGTGAGAGGAAGGGGGGGGACAGAGTGGGAAGGGGGGTAGAGAGAGTAAAAGAGAGAAAGGGGGGAGAGTGGGGGAGAGATAGAGGGAGATGGATACAATGATCCAGAGTGAGATGGTTATATGAAAGAGGTAAAGAGAGAAGGGGGGTAGAGAGGGAGCTTTTGAGAGTGTGAGAGGTAGGGAGAGGAAGACAAAGAGGGTCAATAGAGAGAGAGAGAAGTGGTTTAAAGAGGTAAAGAGAAAAAGGGGGGTAGAGTAAGGCATAGAGAGGGAAGGGGATACAAAGTGAGGGGATGAGGGATATATGTAGGAGAGATAGTGGGAGGGGGGGATAGAGAGAGAGTGTTTGAGAGTGTGAGAGGGAGGGAGAGGGAAAGGAGACCAAGAGGAGGGTAGAGAGAGAGAGAGAGGTGGGAGAGAGATGGTCAATGTAGGAGAGAGAGAGATGAGAGATAGTGGGAGGGAAGAGAGGGGTAGAGAGAGAGTGTGTGAGAGTGAGAGAGGGGGA
>ML783351.1:297711-311219 GCA_009831015.1 Picea engelmannii | reverse complement strand
GAGGAAGTGGGGGATATAAAGGGAATGGAGGTAGAGAGAGGTAAATAGAAAAAGGGGGGAGAGTGGGGGAGAGAGAGGGAGGGGGTTTAAAAGTGTGGGAGAGAGAGGATTAGATGTAGGAGAGAGAGAGAGAGAGAGAGAGAGAGAGGGAGGGGGGATGGAAAATAAGAGATAGGTTATATGATCATGTGCATTCTCTTAGGAAGGCATGGACATTCTTATAGCACGTCTGTGCTCTTAGGAACACGTGCACATTCCTAAAGTGTGTGCGCGCTCTTAATAATGTGTGCACATTCTTTTGAATTCAATTTTTTGGGGCGGGATTGATAATGTGTATTATGACTTGGTTTCTTCGGATTTAGGTTTGGGATCACAAACCTAGTGGTTTGGTCTGTAGATTGATAAAAACCTCCATTTTTGTGAACACCTCTCTCTATATATGTTTTTGACATTATTTTTCTATAGGCTACAAAAACCAGTTGTTGACGAAACTACATACATAGATGAAGTCAACTATGCAGATTCCATATATATATATATATATTGTTTACTATTTTTAATCTATTTTTGTCTTCACATATATCAAAATCCTAGAATACATACCTCTCTTATTTATGTTATAACCTTTTGTTGACTTAACCCTTTCTAAAATGAGTTATATACTGCACTCGAGGAGACCGATATCTACAATCTGAAAAAAAAATTATTTTGATCATGTTAAGACCCTCTTAGCCTACACGAACAAGAGGCGTTGTATTTTCAATGATATATTGACATTCATAATTAAAATAATAATAATAATAATATAAACTTCCAAAAAATACATCCCACTAGAACAACAGGTTCTCTACAATTATACAAGTTTTTTGAATGCAAATCCATCGTTAAGGTACTCAACACCTGGACGAACAAAGATATATACCTTATATTTTGCTTGAAAAATAACATATCATTGTTAGAAAAAATCAAATTTCACATAGTTATTCACAATTTCTATGAATAAAAGTTGTATATTCACAAAGCTAATTCAATTTTCTACATTTCATCTTCTTACACCATATTTAGATTCATTGTAAAAGTACATTCATTAATCCCTCCAAGTTAACATTTTTTTCCCATGTTTACATTGCCATTAATGCGTCATGAGAGACCATTATTAACTTGCACTCACCTATATGCATGGTGTCTGAAAGAAGTTGATACTCAAAAGAAAAAATATATAATATAATAGTTATCCTTGTTGGTGTTATACTATAATAGTTATCCTTGTTGGTATTAGTTGGATTGGGCATGGAGGCATCGTTAGAATCGACCATTTTGTTAATGTATATGAGGCGAGGCTATCAACCTCCTCTCAATGTGTATTTGTATCCGTATCATTTAATTTTTATTCTTATTTATTAAAATAAGAATTTATCTTTTTTTTAATAGCAAAATAAATACTTACCTTTTAATTTATTTTACTTTTAAAAAATGTAAAGTTTTTTTAATTTATCAAAAACATTATTATAAGAAAATTTTATTTAAAGATAGGTATTTGATTATGTTTGGTGGTGTGCAAAGTGTGTAACCAAGATGGTGATATGAATCACTCCATTTCAATTCATGTAATAATGAGAAATATTACATGAATCATTTATTTTTAACCTTTTGGTTTCAAAATAATAGCCTTTTGAAGATTTACGATGGACAAATATTTGTAATAATGAGAAATATTATATGAATAATTTTTTTTTCTTTTGGTTTCAAAATAATAGCCTTTTGAAGATTTATGATGGATTTTTTAATTTTTAAAAATTTATAATTTATTAAAATTTAGATTTAACTTATTCATTTAGTATGAATAATTTTTTTTCCAATCTTTTGGTTTCAAAATAATAGCCTTTTGAAGATTTATGATGGATTTTTTAATTTTTAAAAATTTATAATTTATTAAAATTTAGATTTAATTTATTCATCATTACATTGTAATAAATTTTTAGATTTAACTTATTCATCATGAGAGACCATTATTAACCTGCCCTACCTTTTTGATCATACCCCTATCTGCCTACAGCTTGGAACATGGAATTTGGGAAGGAGCTACCCCTTCAAGTTCAACACGGCATGGTTGTTGGAGCCCGCCTTCGACCAGATGGTTAAAAAGGTATGGACCGACTCGTCCCACTCCCTACCTGGGGATGCACATGGCACTTTAGTTAGAAAACTACACAGTCTAAAAAAACAGACAATATGCTAGCTGAAGCAAAAAAAAGCACAAGAGACATCCATTCTGAAGAGAATCGAACAACAATTATCCATTTTACACAGACACAAGGCACGGACCTACAGAATACTGATATTGAAGCAAATATACATTTTTTAGAGGCTAACCGAGCACACATTCTCCAGGCAGAAGAGGACAGATGGCGGCTAAAAAGTAGAGCGCTCTGGGTCTCTAGTGGTGATAGAAACACTCGTTTCTTCCATCATTTTTCCAGCCACCACATAAATAAAAATCTCATTTGGGATATAGAGGATGAAGATGGAAACATAGCACACAGGACAGAAGACATCAATAAAGCGGCATGCACACACTTCAAGACTTTTTTCCAAGAAGCTCCACACTTCTCCATACAGGATCAGATTGACACAGCCCAACTTTTCCCACAGATGGTCACCGATGAGGAAGCGAGAGCATTGGAAGCTTCCTGCACAAAAGAGGAAATCTACTAGGTTTTAAAAGGTTTTAAAAAAGAAAAAAGCCCCGGTCCCGATGGATAGACTGTGGAACTCTACCTTCACTTCTTCGAATTAATGGGACAAGATCTGCTGGAGGCTATCGAGGAATCGAGAACCAGAGGGTTGGTAAACAAACATTTAAACAACACTTTTATCGTCCTGATCCCAAAACAGAACCTTCCCCGACAATTCTTGGATTACCGACCGATCTCGCTGTGTAATCTCAGCTACAAGATTATAACAAAGATCATTGCAAATAGGATTCACCCTCTACTCTCCCAGGCACTGGCAGAGGAGCAGCTTGGTTTTCTCAAGGGAAGACAAATCCTTGACGCTATAGGCACAGCATAGGAGTGTTTACACAGCATAAAAACAAAAAACATACCTGCCATCCTCCTAAAACTGGACCTCAAACAGGCCTTCAACTGTATTAACTGGAACTTCCTACATCTCATCCTTTTCCAGTGTGGATTCAGGGCAGCCACTACAAACTGGATGATGGGTTGCATAACCACAGCCACCCTGGTAGTATTAATCAATGGCGAGGCGTCCAAAGCGTTCCACAGTGAAAGAGGACTCCATCAGGGATGTCCCCTCTCACCCCTACTTTCCATTCTAGTCTTAGAAAGCCTCAACATCTTATTAAAAAGAAGTAAATTAGCTAGCAAACTTATGGGAATCAGAGCATCTAGACTGACTCAAATTTTGCATCTACTTTTTGTACATGACGTGATTATTATGACATCAGACTCCTTGTCTAAATGGATAGAAATTTTAAATGTGCTAAATGCTTTCTGCTCTGTTACAGGCCTAAAAATAAATTTGCAGAAGTCAATGTTCTTGGCCACAGGTGCAAGGGAAACGTTCCTGTCGGAGCTAAAAATGTTATTCGGCATTGATTTTCGAGACCTGGAGGCAGGATTCAACTATCTTGGTTACTATATCAAACCCTCTAGCTACAAAGCAAAGGACTGGAGCTGGTTATATGAAAAATTTGAATGTAGAATTCAACACTGGTGTAACAAATGTTTATCAATGGGTGGCAGATACATACTGATCAAAGCAGTCCTGGAAAGCCTCCCGGTGTATTGGATGGCTCTGGCAGACATCCCACAATCTATGCTAAGGAAACTTTGTCAGCTGATTTTTTCCTTTCTTTGGAATGGCAGCAAGCAAAGCAAATGATTACATCTCTGTGGGTGGGAAACCCTCTCAAAGCCAAAAGCTTTAGGGGGCTGGGGACTGAGGAATATGCACCTTTCCTACCTTGCTCTCTCGGCAAATACGCTTTAGCATATCCTGATGGTACCTGGCATTTGGAACAAATTTATAAAAGACAAATATCTCTCCCACCTGCTGGTCCATTCCTGGCTCAGATCCGCCACATTTACTCCTCAGGGGGGCTCACAAACGTGGAAGCACCTTCTAAAATCGCTTTCAATTCTCCTTCATTGGATCATGTGGTTGCCTGGCACTGGAACTGCTATTGAAATCGACAAAGATGATATCATCGGCATGGGTGAAAAGGCCCTGCTCTCTCCTAGATTGCTGGAGCGCCTGCATAACTTAGGCTTACATTATCTCTTTCATTTAAAATCCCCTCACAACAGAAATTCACTTGGCGAATCCTGGGTCACTAGCTCCTCGCTGTACCTAGACAGAGAGCTCTCGGCTGAATGGAACAGTTACACATATCATCTAAATGAAGCCGGCATCCGCCTACAGGAGAGACCTGACACTCTCATCTGGACGGGAGGCGATAAATCTGGGGTCATATCTATCCAGAACATCTACAAAGCATTGGCAGAGGCTTCCTAGCCCAATCAGGATCAAACCTAGCGCACCCGGCTGTGGAAGTGGAACTGTCCGCTAAAACTCAAATTATTTACTTGGTTATTGATGGAGAATAAAATCCTAGTCTGGGATATCCTTCAGAGCCGGGGCTGGTTAGGCCCAAACCGCTGCATTCTGTGCAAGGAGGACAGTGAAACTTCACACCACCTCTTCATGAGCTGCCACTTTACCCGGCAAGTTTGGCATCATGTCAAAGCACCTCTAAAACTAGCCGATCAATGGCTTGGACCTTCGACGTTCTCTTTCTTTAATTCTTGGTGCACAAGACATCAGCTCTACCCCTCGCTGCCAGCCACCGTCTGTTGGAATATTTGGTTGACAAGAAACGCAACCATCTTTGATGATAAACCCCCTTCGGTTAACTTGGTGACAAAACTCATTCTATCTGCTGTAAACCGTCCCTCTATCCCCACCACTGCTCAGAAACTCTGCAGATCCACTAAAACTCTTCCTTTTGACAAAGCCATCGCCTGGTTCGATGGAGTAGCACAATTAGATAGATCACTTTGCGGGGCAGGAGGCCATATCATCATCAACTCTCACACTTCCTATAGATGGACACTCAACGACGGACAAGGCACCAACACCAAAGATGAACTATTGGGGGCATGGGCTTCCCTTATCCTGGCTCAAAGGCTGAACATCGAAGTCTTGCTACTTCTCGGAGACTCTAAAGTCATAATCGACTGGATAAATGACAAAGCTGACCTCCGATCAACAGCTCTGGAGTGCTGAAAAGCGAGAACCATCGAAGCCAAAAGACTCATCAAGAACCTCTTTGCCTCTCACATCTACAGAGAAGACAATGTCATTACGGATCACCAATCAAAATTGGCTTTATCCCGGCCTCTCAGTCTCTTAACTTTCGCCCGATGGGAGGATGGCAACGAGGGCCCCTCAACTCTTCTCAAAGTCTTATGTAGAAGACTCCAGGTCATGAAATCTTAATTCTGGAAACAGCATCACGGTTTTGCATCAGAATTTTGGGCTATTTCGGCGATATCATTGGAACAGTTATAAAAAAAGCAGATTAAAATGAATTATAAAACAGGCTGCGAGCTGCCAACAGCACACCCATCAGCAATATCTTGTATCAGAGCTCATTATGGCAGCTTAATATGATATTCTATGACAGCCTGCGAGCTGATTTTAAGCTATTTATACAGGTCTGCGAGCTGCTAAAAGCAATTCTACACAGGTCTCCGTTTGATGGCCACTGCATCGATGCTATGTACAATCTTTATATACTTATGAATATAAAAGAGTAACATTTATCGTGGAAAAAAACCAAAAAAATGAATGGAATTGTGAAATGGCTTTCTAACAGCACCAAGAGATTATACAGCTGGTAAAAGGCATCAAGTGTGTAATACACAGACTAATATTAATGTTGTCTACCATTACATATCTTTATCAAGCGTTATACAAGAAAGTTCCGATCCTAAGGATTTATTACCGTTTCAAGCAGTTTCACATATTTCATTGCGTCGGCCTTCCTTTCCAGGAATTCTTCGACAGCTTTCCCATCGGATTCCGCCTTCTCCAACTTACACGGTGGCGAACGACTGGCAGTTTTGACCATTGAATTCTTCATATACTCTTTCTCCTCTTCATTCGCAAAGCAAGTAATTGTCTCAGAACAGTACTCCACAGCATTTCTGGTAACAGACGGCCTGTATTTCAACAGCGTCGCATACTCCTTCAGGGAATGGAACATGTAATCGTACACATTCGACATTTTGAGCTCATTCAAAATAAAATCTCTCCCTGCCTTTCCAATTTCCATTGCCTGCACAAAAGCCCTCTGCTGTAAATTCCCTATTCAAAGAGTTCAATTGACTTTTAGGTATGCAGCAGCAGACGTGAAAATCCTACCTCATTCGTGTGATTGTCTCCCCAGTCCACAGCGAATTGTATGGACTCGCACATCTGATCTTCTCTTACAGGCCAGTAATGCCGCTGGGGAACAAGCCCTTGGCTGAAGAAATCATAGAATTTCGGTTTTACGAGAAGAGTTGGCGAGTCACAGGCCATAATGTACGCGTTGCCTTCGATGTATATTTTATATCTGACAAACAACTGTTATTCATTACACAGATTGAAAGCCCCCAAAACAATTCCCATAACTTCACTGTAGCTCAGCTGATAGTAGATAATCTTCATATTAAAAAAAAAATTAATACCTGTTTTTACATTGGTCCGAGAGTTTGGAGTTCCGAAAGCCTTGTTTCCTTATTCCAGTCCTCTACAGATTAATAAAGGGATAATTTAAGTGTTTTCTAGTTTAATTTTAATTTTAATTTATTTAAAATTAAAAAAATTTAATTTATTTAAAATTATTGAAATTCAAAGAAGAAATCAAATAAATCATAAAATCAATTAAAAAAAAAATCACCTATTAACTCACTCCAAACATTAATTAATAATAAAAATTATTAACTCACTCCAAACATTAATTAATAATAAAAATTATTAACTCACTCCAAACATTAATTAATAATAAAAATCCCAGTACCTATTATTGAAATGTGGACATTAAACATGTGTAAACTAGATTAGTGTAAATATATTTATTTTTAATTTTTAAAACATTTTTCCAACTGATTTGTTTTAAATTTGGTCAAAAATTTAAAAGAATATTTGGAATTACAGCTATCACTTGTTGAGATTAGATTGTATAATTTTTAGGATTGAATTTATTTGTGTATTTATATCACTTATTGAGATTGCACAATTTTTCATGATACTAAATCCATAATAAAAATACTCATGATTAGAATGTGTCTACCAATCATGTGTAATATATATATATATTTCTAACTAGTTTTATTTCAAATTAGGTTAAAATTTCAGAAAAATCTCTAGAATTACAATATCTTTTGTTGAGATTGTACATTTTTTCAGGGCCATGAATTTATTATGTATTCATATCAGTTGTTGTTGTTGTTGAGATTGCACAATTCTTTATAGGATTAAATTTATTTATACATTCAAATGTGCAATTTAAGGCCGTAGTCTAAAAGATCTGCAGATTTGAATGATTATTTCTGTATAATCTGAGTGCTTGGAGGGTTTTTCAATATGCTGATGTCCTCGGATTAGAATTAAGATGAAAAAAACCATTTCATTTAGAAAAATCCCAATTTAAATAATGAAAAATTACAATTTCACCAATCAACAAATTCCAATAATAATTACCAAACAATAATCTAAAAATAAAATATTTAGAATTATCTATTAAAAAATAAAATATTTAGAATTATCCATTCATACATAAACCCATTAAAATATTTTTGCAGCTATTCCTTTTAATACGTAAACCCATTAAAATGTTTTTGCAGCTATTCGTTTTTCATAGTGAACAAAATCTGCCCTAGGCTCCACGGCACCTTAGTTTTGTCACAATTACCTGAGTATAAAGACTCACACGACCATTCGAATTGGGTCTCTTGCTACACTTGAGCAGATTCTGTCTCCCATTGGAAACCTCTCCAATACGCCGTTGGGTTTCTGTTTCTCCAATACGCCGTTGGGTTTCTGTCAGCCCACTTTATTTTTCGGCTGCCATTCAAGATCTCCTTCAACAAAGAAAAACCATGGCGGAATATGTACTTCTGGCCTACCAAGAAGTACATAATTCTCACAAAGTTTGAACGTGAAAGACATGAACAGGTGAAAGATAAATAATTCAAAGTCCATTTCCAACCAACTATAATTCAAAATATTCCAGACCAACTACCATTCCGAGAATCAAACATCGAATCCCTGCCAGGAGACTAAAAGCATTAGACTGACCATCCCCAGAAAGTCCAATCAGGAAAAGGAATATCGAACGTGTCTTCGCTCCCACAATATTCCAAATATTCCAGACCAACTACCATTCCGAGAATCAAGCATCGAATGCATTAAAAAATTCTCCAATCTTAGACCATTAAAAAATTCTGAAATCTTAGAGCATTAAAAAATTTGAAAGCATTATACCTATACGGCTATCTAGAGTCAAGTCTGGAAAAGACGGCGCGAATATAAGAAATCCACAGTCATCGTCGCGAAATTTGTCAAGAGTGGCTACATTCTAAGTTGTTCATGTGATGTGATGTAGAGACCTGTGTGAACACGATGACATGACATCATTTCATGGAAATATTACGACATGTAACATTCAATGGATGTGTCTGTGTAGGGCCGTATAAATGTTTTATCTAGTCAGTTTTTTTATTTTTTTTGTTTGATTTTATTTTAAATCCAGTGAGAAATGATCTGCAGATTTGAATGGTTAAGTTTGTATAATCTAACTATCCAATTGGTTTTTAAGCACGTTAAATCTATTTATGCATTCAGAAATACAATTTAAACAACATAAATTAACCATTTTATTCAGATTTACATAGCCCTTGCCAAAAATCCCAAAAAGTAGAACGTTCAGCCAAAACTATTTTATATAACATAATTTATCAAATTTAATAAATTTTATTTTTTAAATTATATATATATATATATATATATGGCCTCTCCCTCATTGAGAACATGACTATGACTAGATACCTAATGTATAAGAACAAGTTAAACAACATGGAAGACAAGAGGCTACCTAAAATTGCTTCAAAATCAAGTCATAACCACCATCTACTCAAGCTAGGATGGCATAATGACGCCCAGTCTTGATTAAACTATTGGGGAATCATGGAAGAAACCAGAATAAAGATACTATTAAAAAATAGTCAAATCAAAATGTAATCAACCCTAATCTAGAAGGTCAAAATTATCTATCTGTTTTGCCAAGTGTAAAGAAAAAAATAAGCATTGTTAAGATAAGAACAAATTCTCACGAGCTCCATAGTGAAACTGGGGGTTGGTCAATTCCTAAAAAGCCATGTGATGAAAGAGTGTGTCACCTTTGTGACACTAAGAAGGTTGAAGATGAAAAGCACTTTCTCTTAGATTGTCCAGCCTATACCCATATTAGATTTCATTTTCAAAATATTTATCACACTACCAACCTTCCCAACCTCTTAACTCAACAAAAGTATGGTGATCTTGGAAAGCTTCTCTTAATGTTTTTCGAGCATATAAACAAAATTCTAAAGAATCACAAATAATCACTTACCCTCTTAAGGTCTCATAGACCAATTCAGTCTTAGTAGACATTAATCATCATCATTATCATCATCATTATATATATATATATATATATATATAATTTTAATTTTAATTTTAGTATTAAATAATTTTTATACTATTTTAATTACTTTTTATAATAATTTTAATTACTTTTTATAATAATTGTAATTTTTTTTTATAAAAATTAATTTTGATTTATAAGTTTATAAATATCTATAAACCATTCCTTTTTAAGTTTATAAATATCTATCAAACATTCTTTTTTATTATTATTTTAATTTTATTTGAAGGATATAATATTTTCTTAAAATATTAGATATTTCAAAACTTATACACAATTTATTTTAAGAAAACTTAAACAACACAATTTAATTTAGTTTATTGTATGTAATAATTTCAAAATTATTTATTTATAATGTTTTATGACACATAATTTAATTTATTTTATTGTATTGTATGAAAAATATTTTCAAAATTATTTATTTATATTCTTTGGTTTAATTTTTGGTAACACATGGTTATAAAAATAGTTTAAGATTAAATTTGGTGGATAAATAGCTCTTTTAAGCATGATGGTTAATGTTTTAGTTATACCATAACATAGGGAAGGTAATTGATTTCGAAGATATTTGTTTGCTATTCAGATTTGATTTTTTTTTTAATTCCGATGACACTTAAAAAAATCCAACTAACTAATATAATCTTTTAAATAATATGATTAATAAAATTATTTTTATAATTTCGACAATTTAAATACCTCACATTATCTATGATTAATAAAGTTATTTTTATAATTTTGACAACTGAATACCTCATATTATCTATGATTAATAAAAATATTTTTATAATTTGAAAAGGATTTTAATCCCCTTCTTTGGTTTTAATTTTCAATGAATTCGTAAATGCCTTCATACCTTTGCCAATTTTAAGACAATAAACAGCCATCGTTGGCCCCTTACCTTTAATTCTACTTAAATTCATTATCATTTGACTTTGGTCCGATTAAAAATTGCCTCGATTGACTTTTGGCTGAATTGCATTGTTTAGATCGTAAATCAGACCCGATCTTCTCATCTGGCCTCAGATCAAGTTTTAATGATGACTACCTTATGTTTGGCCGACCTAATGTTCAATTTTTCAGATCTGGCTCACGTATACATCTCCAAGTGGCATAAGGAGTAACAAGATCCAGGCTATATTGTGCATTGGGTAGTTATGGATATTTTCAATGCCTTCCATTACCAATTACAACGCTCATAATCTGACTCTCCATGTTACATGGAGATTTGTAGGTTAAGCAAAAATATGCATGTTGGATGGTGACCACTTCCATATCAAATTTGGTTGAATTGGCAAAAAAAAAAAAAATTGAAAATTTGGGGATTCTATTTGGTTAGCAGATTAATACTGAAATTCAAATTCGATTCGTAGGTTGATCATATATATTCAATATAAAAAAAAATTAAATTTCTCAAATTGTGTGAAATCAAAACCCTAAGCATTTCCTTCATTCCAAACATTCTTTTGGAATATAGTTATTACCAGGTTTTGTAGCCAACAGAGGGGAGAAACCCTGGGCCATTTGATCCTTCTTCCATGGGTCTCGGATTCAGAGAGTGGTCGCGATATCCTCACTGAGTTTTCTATGTCCACACCTTCCTATGAGAAAGTTATGAGCATTACATTGTTGAATTCCAATAGTTATTGAACCCTTTGGTGGTGGGACCTTCTTCTAATTGAAAATAACTCAATTCCAGAATAATGCACCTAGCTAGCATGAGTTGTTTACTGTCTCTTTTGCTTGGATTAAGTAGGATCTGGACTACCCGCACATGAGGTGAACTTGGGTTCCTGGTCCGCTCGCTACTCTTCTTCCTGACCGATTTCAAAATACTATGGGACCACCCACAACTATTATAACGCCATCAGAAAGTGCAATAGCTCAAACCAAGATATACTATTAAAATACAATTTTGAAAGCCAATACGACAATGGATGCCTAACCCTAAAAAAAAAATGCATAAGAAATCATTGCCACTCTCTTCTTATCTTTTCATAGTGGTGAGCACTTATGTATGATTTGAATAACGGGGTCCATTTCCAGAGCATTGGTGTAGGATTCAATTAGCAGGGTCCATTTCCTAGGATTCGATTCATGATGTCCATTTCGAGTGGTCCATAAACGAAAATAAAGATTGCAAACAACTAAATACATAAATGAAAATGAACACTGCTAGTTTCCCTTCAATATCAAAACGATTTTCTTCCAAGAAAAATGGGAAATGAATGATTATGCCGAGCTGTAGCCTTGGCTTGGGTTCGTGGAAGCTCATGAAAGGCTTCTCAGGCCCTTCATGTTTGAAAGTGTTTCCTTTATACATAACAAATTGTTATTCTCATGTGTTTCCTTTATACATAACAAATTGTTATTCTCATGTAAAACTATGCCCTTTATTGTAGTATCTAATTCCATTTGTAGCTTTTATAACATGATTGAAAACAAATTTTCAGAGGTTTTAGAGGTTTTGAATAAATAATTGTCCATTTCAATTTTAAAATTTTGAAAAAATAGTATGTTTGATTATTTGTAAGATGTATACTCCCAAATTTTTTTCGTATTGGATTTTAAGCAATCGATTTTTTTTTTTGTATCAAATCAAATTTGAATTCGAACTTGGTAACTATGGTGACAACACATCTGGGTGGTTACAATTCAGTTCCTCCACCTCAGATGTGGTTGTGGCTATTGGCACTTCATATTCTTCAAAAAGATTGTTGTTGTTTGTTTAAATGTGAGGCCTGTGAGGTGTTGTGTGCATTGCATTGTAAACTTGGTTCTTCACTATTCTTTACTGAGAGTAATAAATATATTTCCCCCCCAATTCGTGTATTTTTTCTTTGTTGTTTGTTGTTTGTTCTATTATAAATTTTGTGTTCATATAACTCTGATAACACTTCAATATAACTTTGTTAGAAGGCCCATAAATTATTTGTTTGTAGGATAAGGTTCAACAATTGGTATTCGAGCATTGAGGAGGGTCGTACGCATGTGCACGGAGCTGAGGAGGGTCTTACCCATGCACTAAGTGCCAAGAAGGGTTGTACCTATGCGTAGAGAGCCAAGGAGGGTCGTACCTATGCGTAGAGAGCCAAGGAGGGTCGTACCTATGCGTAGAGAGTCGAGGAGGAGTCCTGTTGAGGGTTTCTCGAAGAGCCTAGGGCCGAGTCAAAGAGAGGAGGAGTCCGTAGAGAATGGAAAAAATGACAAACGCAAGGTTCTAGGTGGAGAAATTTAATGGAAACAACAACTTTGAGTTGTGGAAGTTGAAGATGCAAAATTTGTTGGTGCAATAAGGATTCCACAATGTTAGTTGTGGAGCCTGATTATCTTCCTAATTTAGAGGTCTCTTGCTTTTAGCCGTGTTTATACCCGATGAAGTATTTACACCCCAGAAGTATGTACAGTCTTCCACACGGGGGAGGGCAGAGGGGGGGTACCCCCTCTGCGGGGTCCGGGGGGTCCATCTCCCCGGCTGGGGGGTTTGGGGGCAAGCGGGCCCCCAGCGGGGGTTCGGGGGCGAAGCCCCGGAAGCAAAAATTGCCTTGTAAAAGTATATTGTAATTTCATTGTAAATCTGGACCGTTCATTATAAGGTCGCAGATCTAACAGTAGAGATTATATTAGGGTTTTTTTCCCTAGAAGGCAACCCTCTTTTATGAGGGAAATGTATTGCAGCTATGGATGATGGTGAATATTGTATTCTGAGAGAGGAGACTGTGAGAGAAAGAAGAGGAAGTTACAGCGGGTTTTG
>ML783351.1:284378-294489 GCA_009831015.1 Picea engelmannii | reverse complement strand
GAGAGGAGACTGTGAGAGAAAGAAGAGGAAGTTACAACGGGTTTTGCTGTAGGTTGTATCCCTTCATTTGCTGGATAATAATAAAGGAAGGACATGGCAATTTCTCTAGTGGACGTAGCCCACACTGGGTGAACCACGTAAATCTGTGTCTCTCTTGTATTGTGTGTCTTCTGTGTTTTTGTTTTTGCATTTGTTTTATTTTATTGCTCTGCGGTCCTGTTTTTCTAACACACAAAGCATTGGATGGAAAGAGAAAGAAGCCAGTGGGTATGTCAGATGATGAATGGGAAAATATCAATGCAACGGGTCTCAACACCATTTGATTGTGTTTGGTCGATGAATTCCTCTTCAATATTGTGGGAGAGGAAAAAAAATAGGCCTATGGAGCAAAATGGAGAGTCTCTACATGACTAAATCCACAACGAACCGAATCTACTTGAAGAGATAATTGTATTGTTTATGAATGAAAGAAAGTACCAAAATTGTTGATCATTTAAATGTATTTAATACTATATTATGCCAGTTAACTAGTATAGATGTAAAAAATGATGAGGAAGATAAGACAATGACATTGTTGTGTTCATTGACTAAGTCTTTTGATCATTTAGTCTCTTCTATTAGCTTTAGTTAAAAGAAAAACCTTGAGTTTGAATCTGTTGTGGGAGATTTGTTTTCTGAGGAATTGAGGAGGAAATCCACTATATAATCCTCCACACTAGAAGCATTGGTGGTTAGAGGTCGATCCACAGAAAGAGGGAAATTATGAGGTACATTCAAATCCTGGTCAAAGGACAAGAAGAGTAAGTTAACATGTTCGTACAATGGTAAATCAGGGCATCTCAAGAAAGATTGTTGGAAGAGAAAAAAATTGAAGGAAAACTTTGGTAAGGAAGCAAATTTGGTTGAATCAAATCCAGATATGGTTGATGAAGTTTTATCTGTTTTTAGTATTTCAAGATATCAATAAGAATGATTTTCAGACGCTGGTGCTTCCCATCACATGTGTTCACATAGAAGTTGGTTTTCTTCTTACCAATCTATAGATGACAATGCTTTTTTTTTATGGGAAATGATATTTATTCTAAAAGTGTTGGGATTGGGATAATTAAGATTAAAATGTTCGATTGTGTTGTAAGAATATTGATGGATGTTAAACATGTACCAAACCTTAAAAACAATTCAATTTCTTTGGGAGTTTTGGATTTTGGAGGTTATAGGTTTACAGGTCAAGGTGGAGCACTGAAAGTGTGCAAGGGCATCTTGGTGGTTATGAAGGCTACAAATATTAGAAACCTTTACAAAATGGAAGGAAGAACTCAAGTAACTGAAGCAATGGTGGTATCTAAGGAAGAAAAGACATCTACTTTTTTATGGCATCAACGATTGGCCCATATGAGCAAGGAAGGGTTGGGGTAGCAGGTACTGGTAAATAGTAAGCTATTTCTAGAATTACAATCTTTGAACTTCTACAAGTTTAATATCTTTGTTGGTTATAGTGATGGAGATAATGGATGTAGATTGTGGAACCCTACTGCCCACAAAATCATCACTAGCAGAGATATGTACTTGGAAAAATTAAATGTTGTTCAAGATGTTTGAAACTCAAGGAATCATTGTATGGCCTAATGATACCTAGGCAACGGTACAAGATGGTTGATTCCTTCATGGTGAGCCAAAATTTTACTAGAAGTGAGTATTATCATTGTGTTTACTTCAAAAGTTTCAGTGGCATATTCATTATCTTGGTGTCATACGTTGATGATATGCTTGTTGCAAGCCCAAGCATGGTTGAGATTAGCAGGTTAAATCCTAAGTGGGTCAAGATGTTTCAAATGAAGGATCTTGGAGAAACAAAACAAATCTTGGGCATAGAAGTTTACAAAGATGTGAAAAATGCTAAGTTGTGGTTGTCACAAGTCTATGGAGAAGACATTGATAAGGTTGAGTATGAACATTGTGAAACTAGTAAATATCCCTTTAATTGTCCATTGTAAGCTTTCTTCAAGTTTATATTGTGATAGTAAGGAAAAAAAAGATTATATGTCTCATGTACTTTATGCAATTACAGTAGGAAGGTTGATGTTTGTGATGAAATTTTCAAATATTTCACATGTAGTTGGTGTTGTCAATGGACACATTGCAAAACTAGGAAGAGAGCATGGAGATGGGTGCTTCGGTATGTGAGAAGAATTAATATCACCTACAATGGTTGTGGTGATTTAGTTGATCTTCGTGTGTAAATGTTGATTAAAAATTGGCAGGCGTGATACCCTTCCTAATGGTATTGGTTGTGTTGAGGATATCGGGTGAGTGCTTATGACTATCAAGATATCCTTCCACTTGTCGTTCAGGTGTCCCTACATTTGAGGAACACTTTTACTTATTTTAAATCACTTACAAATATATCACAAAGAAAGTGATCCTTTTTGTTGTTACATGTGAGCAAGCTAGAAGCACGGATTACATTGCCTTTGTTTTGGAAACTCAATTTTGAAATTAATTATGTTCACTTTACTTTATTGATTTAGTTTTTCTAAATTACCTCTCTTAGGCTCATGATTATTGATAAGTTGCCCAATACATGATAAAATGATATCGACATTATCTTACCAACACATCAGTAGGAATATAGAAACATGTCACCATCGTTTGGAGCTCATATTTCCATTATATTACCAATACACCATGAGGAATGTAGCAACTCGCTATCATCGTCTCGAGCTGAAACAACACAAGATGAATGATTTTCCTTCTACCGTCTTTGAAAACAAAGCACTAGCTAGATATTGATGCATTCATACTCATGCCTAACAAAAAAAAATTAAATACCCACGTGGCGAGTTATTGTACTTAGCTTACGTCAAAATGATGCTTAAGGTTTCTGTTTTTTATTTAATTTTTTTTCTTTTTAAAAAATAAAAATGAGGGATTGGCCAATTTAATAGGAGTTTACTTATAGAAAAGATTTCCTAAAATACTTGAACTTAACTTGGAAAATAGATTTGAAATTAACTTTATAGGATAACCAAATGAACTAAATTTATAGGAGAACCCATTTGAAATTAAGTTTATATGATAACCAAATTACAAATAAGTTGGTATTCATTAGCATTAACCTTTCATAAAACTTTCAAATGAAGAAGCTTCATAGTGATAGGTAAACTTATGTGCTTGTTGATATATAATATAACCATGTTCAAGGATCTACCACCCATATTGCCCAGCCAAGTGTGGTCTTTTTGGGTAAAATAGTTATGCCTTAAGATCGTTTAACATTTATCCCCTTATAAGAACCACACAACTGCTTTTTCTTACACCCTACATTATTTATTTTTCTACACTTTCAATTTCTTTAAACTTGAAGCCAATAAAGAATGTTAGCCACACTTAACACTGTCATGTAATAATTTAAATTTCATAAATTAATTTACATATAGAAACTACTACAAGTGAATTTAAATTTGGTGCTCTACAACTTAATATGGGGGAGATGTTGAAGAGTTATGTTATGTTATCTTAGATAACATTAGATTAAAAAAAATAGGCTAAATTTTTAAAAAATAACATTGATAAAAATAAAGTGAGCTCAATTAAAAATAAACAATTACATCACCTTAATGTCCATTCAATTAAAAAAAGAACAATAATAAAAACAAAATTTATTCAATTAAAGAAAAACAATTACATACACCATGTAAAACTTGACATGGAATGAAATAATAAAAAATAAAATTACACCTTAAGAAATTGGATCCCTCTCAGTGCTTGATAGATCCTAGTTTAAAATGAATCTATGATGGTTTAACTAAATTTAAGAGTGTGACTATACCTTTACATGTATTGCAACTAAATCTAACTATCCAAGTATTCTATTCAACGTAGCACATGGGGATGAGAATAAGGTTTTGTGACATGTGAAGGACATGATACATAATGCTTCTCATGTGATTGTTGCAAGAGACACAAAGCATGCATGCATTTGTGGAGTTTCATTGTTCGGGGTGTTAGGCAACAGAAGCAAAATAGAGCATAAACAAGAAATATTAAACCAAACACAATACAACAACAATCACACAATTAACACAATGATTTATGTGGAAACCCAATACACGAAAAAACCACGGGGCAATAATAGTCGGTATTCTTATTATTCAATGGAGAATTACAATATCCAGGATATACACACAACCATCGTCTCCTCACAGACACACTGTACTCCACAGTATTGTGTCTTGCTCACACTGTCTACACAGATTGCATTGCACCTCTATGGGTATGCTCGTATATATAACATCTCTCAAATAGTTAGACTAGTTGATTATAATTAGATCCACCAGTTAGACAATATGTTCACAAGAGAGTGCATGCATGCACATTCCTAATATAGTTGCATGCATGTGCATGTGACCGCATGGGAAATTCGTTGGCATGTTTCCAACAATCACCCTACCTTGACAATAATTTACCTAATATATCATGCCCAATTTTATCCATCACCTTTCTTGCAAGCCAAGAGAAGCCAAACATCATCACAACTTCTCTAACAATACTGCTACATGAACATGTTCGCATGATTCACACCAATATGGACCATTATGCCTCCATCAATAACTTGTCTAATCAACCGATGCACTTGTCCTATTTTGATACGTTGGATTGTTAGTCAAATGCACAACACATTGATCACCATGGAACACCACATCTTATACCTGTCCAAACGTACCCAATAGATCCTTGCATTCTTTCGAGAAATAATCTGGGGTAGATCTCTTATCGTCCAAATCTCATGAATCATAACCACAAACTAAATCACTACAACCACTTTAGGTGATAGCTGTGCTTATGTGTTTGAAGCATCCATGTCCATGCTCTTTACCTAGTTTTTCCATATGTCTACTAACAACACCAACTCCATGTGAAATGATGATTATTTCCCATCATAATCATCAAAATTCCTACGATTATATAATAATCGAGACATATAACCCTTTTTTTCTTCATCAATTAGGACATAAACCTGAAGAGAACTTACAATGGAAAGTCAAAGGGATTTTATCGGTTTCACATTATTCATGCCAAATTTCCTGAGTATCTTCACCACATACTTCTGTTGTGATAACCAACCTTACCATATTTCCTGTCTCTGTGTATTTCCATGCCCAAGATTTATTTTTCTACTCCCAGATCCTTCATAACAACGTCCTAACCAACTGAGCCAACCTGTTGATCTCAAATATGCTTGTGCTTTCTACGAGCATAACATTTAACACCAAGATAATAAATATACAATAAACACAATGGTTATACTCACTTCTTGTAAAATTTGTCTCCCATGAAGGAATCAAACATCTTGTATCATTTTCTTGGCATGCTTCAGGCCATACAATGATTCTTGAGTTTGCAAACAAATCTTCTGTTGTGATTCTAAACCAACCGTTCTGGTTGTTGCAAATACATCCCCTTATCTAAAAAACTCCATGTAGAACAATTTTAACATCTAGCTAAACTATTACAATGAGTGTTAACACAACATGAATAGAAACAATCTTTTCACAACTGGTGAGAATCTTTCATGGAAATCAATACCTTCCAAATTCCTTTTTGCTACCATCCATTCATTGAAACTTTCATCTTTTACTATTATTGATTTTATAAAAGAAGATTCATCAAACACCAGCAAGGTTTTGGGAGTGATGCTACCCAATCCAAAAGATATCATCGCCCTCTCTTCAATGGGATTACCCGTGATAGACCAGAAAATATCATGCATGGAACAAATCCATCCACGAATTTGTCTTCATTCTTTTTTTCCAGTACACTAAATATCTCTCAATGGCTATTTTTTCAGATATGCTTGGCTCAACTCACTTGCTCTGATATCCAGCGACCGAATTCTCTTCTCCTTTGCTCTCAGAGCCTTCAACTCTGCTCTCTGATACAACTTGTTGGGTAGCAAAAGCAAAATAGAGCATAAACAAGTAAGATTAAACCAAACACAACACAACAACTATCACACAATTAACACAATGATTTATGTGGAAACCCAATACGGGAAAAAACCACGGGGCAATGATAGTTTTTATTCTTATTATTCAAGGGAGAATTACAATAGCCAGCATAGTCATACAACCATCCTCTCCTCACAGACACACTGTACTCCACAATATTGTGTCTTGCTCACACACAGGGATGATTTTAAGGATGGAAATTTATTTTACAATGTAGAAACCTCAACGAATCTTACTAATCCTTCATGTGCCAAATATACAAGTTTGGCGATATTTTTGTAAAAATATTCAAATTTCTAAGGATTTTATACAATTTTTATAAAAAAATTGGTGATTTTTAAGGTAAAAATAATTTTATCCTATAGAATTTGGGTGAATCATTTTTAAAATAACGAATCTCGTTTTTGGAGAAACCATAGAAAATTAGCCCATGAGCGAAATTTAGCCCCTAAAATCATCCCTGCTCACACACTCTACACACATTGCATTGCACCTCTATGGGTATGCTAGTATATATAGCATCTCTCAAACAGTTAGACTAATTGATTATAATTAGATCCACCATTTACACAATCTGTTCACAAAAGAGTGCATGCATGAAAATTCCTAATATAGCTGCATGCATGTGGATGTGACCGCATGGGAAATTCGTTAACATGTTTCCAATAGGGGGATGAGAACAAGGTTTTGGGACATGGGAAGGTTTTGCAAGAGACACAAAGCATGCATGCATTTGTGGAGTTGCATTGTTGTAGGGTGGGAGGAATTGTTTGAGTAATGGAAAACTCCAATGACTTTGTTTATGTGGATTTCAAAATGATTCCTTGGGTTTGACAAGTAAATGCATTGTACAAATTTTTTCATTGAGGTAAAAACACTTTGCTGATAAGATATCAACTTGCATTCACCTTCATATTTGGTGTAGACTTTGTTGATAAGATATCATCTTGCATTCTTCATATTTGGTGTAGAGATTATATATAGGCATTGAGGAAATTTGTGTGGCATTGTGTTGGTGTCAAAAAGTTTGTCAATAAATTACTTTATGAGTTTTTTTGGTGACAATGTAAGAGGTCATGGAAGGAGGGAATATGGTTCCTTTTCTGAAGGTGAATGCATGACGACATGCCTTCCCAAATGCCTTGTTGAAGACCAAAGAATTGGGAAAACCTCACAATAATGTTTAAAAGTGGCCTTGAACTTTGAAATTAGGTTGATCTATGCCAATATCATAACAAAATCAACCTGTAGATGAATATCTGAAAAATTAAACCAGATTTCATTCCTATTCAGATAAATTTTACTTATCTTTTTATCCTTGTTCAAGGACTAGACAAGAACGGACTGGTGACTATGGCTTGGATTTTTATGGATTAAGAATTTCCCTTATTTGCGTTCTTGAATCGTATTGAAATTTTAATCACAAGGTTTAACGTCAAAATCAAGCTTTAATGTCGATCACACCACTAATTAACAATATCGTTGCATGTTTACTTCTACTCGAGTGGACATGAGAAATCGAAGATTAGTTTTAACAAAGACGAGTTCAATTTGTAGGGTAGTTGGAGTTTGAAATGCAATGCAATTGATGGTGCAACCCCCTAATTTCCATAGATATTTAATGTTTTTTCTTTATTTTGGATCCACGGATTAAATACCAACAACTTGTATACTAGGAGAGATTATGTCCACTCCCTTTGTTCTTCTCTTGCATTTCTTTCGAACATACCACATTCACATCAGATATGCAAGACATGGATTCACAGGGGCAACAACTACTGATATTGATGGCAGTATAATATTTGGGAACCACCAACATTGGAAGATTGTAACTCTTCTCCAACATAATGAAAAACTTGTCGTTTTTTCTATTCCTCCTAGAAATTTGAACTCACCACCTCATGATATGATCATAATTACCGAATTCGAATTCGATTAGTTACAAAAAAAAATCTACCTAAAATCCAATATGGAAAAAAATTGTAAGTATACATCTTACAAATACTAAAACATATTATTTTTTCAAAATCTCAAAAAATAGAAATCAACAATCATGATATTCAAAACCTTAAAAACCCCCAAAAATATTTGGAACAATGGAAATAGAATTAAATGTTGCAATGGAGAGCATAGGTTTACATTAGAATGACAGTTTGTTATGTATAAAGGAAACACTTTTAAACATAATAAAAGAAATGACTTTTCACTCAAAGAAGTAAAATGGGATCTGAACAAAAAATTGAGATTGTTGTTTAAACTTTAAAGTAAGGTAGGGTGAACATAGAGATGAGAAAGACAAATTTGAAAGAAAAATTTGAGTAAGGTAAATAACTCATAACTATGAAGTTGTAGAAAAATAAGTTTTTTCACAGTGGTCACTGGATATTTTCCCAAGAGGAATTCAAAATATCCAATTTGTTTCTGCAATTTTTTTGAAATTGCATATTTTCCCGAGAGGAATTCAAATATCCAATTTGTTTCTGCAATTTTTTCTCATAAAATATCATAGTTGAATCTGATGTGTGTGGCTCCCTTTTTGTCTCCTGAGATGCATGCATGGTGCATGCATGTTGCTCTTGAGATGCATGAATGCCGCATGGAAAAGTGCTTGCATGTGATTCCTGAGGTGCATGCAATATATATTCCACATGAAATTCAGAAAACAAATCTAAAATGGAGTAGACATCATCTGCAATTAATGGAATACGTTTTTTTTGCAAATACTTGTGTAGAAGACTCTTTAGAATAAGAGGCTTGATCTTCTGATGGTTTCTCTTCTTGCTCTATCTTTCCAATCCTCTGCATGCAATCTTCAGAATCTTATTTATTCCCGAATAAAACCTCCAATCTAGTCCATAATTCATTTGGAGTTGAGTCTTGTGAGACATCATATACTTGGTGGAGAATTTTTGGAGAAATAGACACGCAGTCAAATCATATGGCCATATATTATCTATTGAGAAAGTCATTTTTCTCATCGGCGGAATCATGCTCCATTTCCATTGCCATATTTATTTGGTACAAGCCTTTGCATCTGAGCTTAAGAATTTTTTTTGGCTTCGATTCCAAATAGTTATGAGACTTGAGAAGTATTGCCGACGAATAATCCATCTTTTCTGCGTTCTTCAATCTTCAGTGCCTGCAAAAATAGTCTAGTGTGTCTTTTTCCTAGCAATATGTTGGCTATAATACCATGTAAATGTGTTGAACCTGCACATAATAGATCTAGCTAGAAAATACCACACACATTTGCAGAGAGAAATTGTGGAAGAAGAAGCAAGAGAGAAAGAATGGAAGAATTATAATTAACCGTATTCCACAATCAATGAGTGAATAATTTACAATAGATATAGGATACATGAGTAAATAATGCACCATAGTGGTGATCTAGTGTGATCTGAACACACACCAGTAGTTATAGGAGTAAACTGCCACCTAGTCTAGTCTCTCGGGCAATTACGAGAGTGAACTGCCACCTAGTATGAGTTAACTAGTCTATCAGTCTTCAGTTAACTGACTGAAACAGAGTGAAGTGAGGAGGAGATCAGGGAATCATGAGTAATGTGCTAGTCTGGTGATGATCCCAAGGATAATGCACATTAGTTGGTGATGATCCCAATGTTGCATGGTGACAAAACCAATGCAGTATTTAGACTCCACTCAACTAGTTAAAACTGAAGAGAATATTCTCCTGGAGGAATATTCTCCCCAAACTTTAGGAGATTGGATAAAGACTAATAAACATAGGAAAAATAAATCCTAGGTGTGTGTGAAGTAACTCCAACAAGGTATAGGGCTTGACATTTCTAGGTCAAGGCCATTTCTTGTCTTGTGATGTACTAAACTTGCTATAGTGTGTGAGAGAGGGAGAGGGAGGAATACATAGAGGGGGGATAGAGAGAGAGTGTATGAGAGTGTGAGATTCAGAGAAAGGGAGGCAAAGAGGGGGGGGTGGAGAGAGAGTGTCAGAGAGTGTGAGAGTCAAAGAGAGGAATAAAGAGAGGGCGGGCAGAGAGAGGAAGAAAGAGAGTGTGAGAGGGGGAGAGAGGAAGACAAAGAGAGTTTGTGAGAGTGAGGGAGATGGAGATAGAGATGGGAGGTAG
>ML783351.1:211793-250001 GCA_009831015.1 Picea engelmannii | reverse complement strand
GCATTAAAAAATTTGAAAGCATTATACCTACCCAACGGTTAAGCAAGAATAGACACAGAGTGGTCAATACGAATGCTAGAACAGATATCTGGCTTCGGCCTCTCAGCTTTCTCCAATTTATCTTCTCCATTGCAGTCTAACTAAGCGTTTTAATCCTTTCAGCGTCCTCCGAATTGGGAAGCACAAAAAGGAAGAGAACGCGGACATCAGAATTATTTCCATTGAAAAGTCTTTGTAGGATGCATGATATACACAGAAATTTCTTTGGAAAAAGAGAGGAACACACGAAGAACCAACCGATGCCTTTCAAGTCTGGGCTTCATGGCTATCTAGAGTCAAGTCTGGAAAAGACGGCGCGAATATAAGAAATCCACAGTTATCGTCGCGAAATTTGTCAAGAGTGGCGACATTCTAAGTTGTTCATGTGATGTGATGTAGAGACCTGTGTGCACAGGATGACATGACATCATTTCATGGAAATGTTATGACACGTAACATTCAATGGATGGCGTTTTATCTGAAATAATTTAATTTAAAAATTTTTAAAAATTATATTTTTATAATTTTAATTTTAATTTAATTAGTTTATTATTTTAAAGGTTTTTCATTATATTGATTATTTTTTACAAAGAGTTGTAATATAGTTATATAGTTGCAGTGGAAGACTTTTCACTTTATCCAATATTTAGGAAACTAGTTTTAGGAGTTTGGGAACTAGTAGGGAATGTTTTCAATTGGTTGGGAATTTTTTTAGGAACTTGAGAGTTTTTGGGAAATTCAACATCAAGGATATGGGAGCTTGAGAACCAATTTCCTAAAAGAAGAGTTTTAAATTAGAATTATATTAAATTAAATTTTGATATTGACATTCATATATTTATTAACACAAATTAAATTAGTAATTTTAATATTGTAGTTGTTGTAATAGGATAAACATTGTCCTCCATTGAACTTTAATTTTATTGAAATAATCTCTATACATTGTAATCTAAAGTATCATTGTAATTTAAAATATATTTTATATTTTTTAATATATATTATTGCCTTTCTCAATTTTAAGTTTTCAACTTTCCTAAGTTTCCAAAACTCATATAACATAGGTTATAATTCCTTTTTATATAAAAATTAATTTTAATTTTATAAATATTTTTTTAAACATTATTTTTTTATTATTTTTTTAACTTTATTTGTTGTTTTTTTAATGATAATTTGTTTTATAAATGATAATTTAACTTTTAAAAATTTTAATACATAGTTTATTTTAAGAAAAGTAGAAAAACACAATTTAATTTAGTTTGTTATATATACAATTTTAAAATGATTTATTTATAGTATTTTATTTTACACAATTTAATTTAATTTATTGTATAAGAATATTTTCAATTTTTATTTATTTATATTGTTGAGTTTAGTCTTTAGATGAAGTATGGTTATAGAAATAATTTAGGTTTAAATTTAGTGGCTATATCTAGGTCTTTAGCATGATGGTTAATATTTAGTTATACTATAACATAAGTTAGAGAAGGAGGTCGCTTTATGATTTTAAATTTTTTGTTTTTTTAATTAAGTGAACTGAAAATATGGAAAATATGTTTTTCATTATTTTACACATACATATAATATTATAAATTCTTGGCAAAATTATTATTTGTCACAATTTCATAAGATATTTGATCATATCTTGTGATTATTCAGCTCTTGAGAGTGTGTAGTGTCACGATAGTTCTTAGCTCTTGAGAGTGTGTGGTGTCATGACAGTTCTTATTCAGTTGCTTGGCAGACCAAGAATACTTCGTCTAGAGTATGCCTCTTCACCTAGAGCATACCCATACTCCGTTCTAAGCTACTGACAAGTCACACCCCTACTCTAGTGCAACCCTTGTATACTTAGAGAATTGTTAACATAGTTTAACACTTAGTCTTATTTAAGCATACATTCCATGAACATAAAAGTCCAAGAGAACAATTGTGGAACAAAGGAAGACAAACACATAAATAGTGCGGCCAACACAAACCATGCTTAACACTCAACTAAGTCTTTGTTATTCAGAAAAATTTACAATATGAGCACTACCGACTTGGTTTACAAATTCGACAGAGTCACATGACTTGCCTCACCTCACCAAGACAATCAAGAACAAATTCATCACACCAAGACTCTCTATCGCAACCGTCTCTGCAACCTTCTGCGGTGCACCTCAAACGTGCCCACAACTACAGACTTGTTGTCCCTTCATTTCCACAGACTTTCACCAAGCTAACACATGTTTCAGTTCTGCCTCACACATGCCTCCACATACCTGTGTTTCCAGACTTCGCCAAAACCTCCCAAAGCATCCAACTCTTGGCTACTTGTCTTCCATCTTGGCAACTCTACCTCAAACTTGCCTCAGACTTGTTCTCCAAATATTTTTTCCAAAAAACACTCTATGCCTTCCTTTGGTTATGCACCCTTGCTCTTATGGGAACTCCAATGGTCACTTGTGTGAAGTATCATGTCTCTTCGGTGTGTCGAGCCCATTCAAAAACCCACACTCAACCGAATTGTCATGCCCTTTCATGGACCCAGTGCGCCCATCCAAGCCTGTGTGCCCATCGACCATTTGTCTATTGGATTGACACGCCCCATCCTTGGGTGCACACCCATTTCCTTTTGTGCTCTCTCTTGTCGATTGTCGTGAGTCCTCGTGGGTGTATCGATGGGGTCATCCAACCTCTCTTATGTGCCCATGTTGCTAAGGAAAGACAGGTCCACCCCTTCTGCATGCTTCCAAGTTGTGCCACCCTTTCCTAAATGCAACCGAAGTCTCCGTCAATATTTCTAAGGCAAGTAAGATCTGTGCCCACTTGGTGTCACACGTCACCATCGTGCACCCAAGGTGATCCTGCTCACACCAAAACGTCTTCATTCGCCCATCTGCCACATCTTCCTTATGCTCTTTGTTTATTCTGTCATCAAATCCACCCAAGGAGAGTGCATGCTCGGTGGGTGTCGTGGGAGACATTACATCCTCCCCCACTCCAATTTGTTGTCATCCTTGGAAACATTCATCGATCTCTATGGTATATTTTCCCCATCTCCAGATCTTTTCACCACTGAATGACTATTTTCTCCTCAACTGTTGTTGTCAAGGAAAAATCCCCTTAGGAAGTTACATGAGTCTACGAAGTGTCACTGCTCTCTAACTTACTATTGCTTCCATACTTCGGTTTGTCTACTCATGCTTCCATGCATTGGATCCCCTTGTGACTTTCGCTAATTAGGTAGCTAGTCCAATCAACGTGCCTCTGCCTCAACAACTCACATTTTCACATTCAAACACCTTTTCTATCAACAAATTCGTCACATATGAAACTCTTCATTTTCTCCAATCTGTCAAGTCACCCATTGCATTCTTAAAAGTTTTCACCAAGGAACCCCGTTGGCCTCACTGCCACCCACTGAGATAGTAATCCAATGTATTGCAGTCTAGTTTTAAAGTGAAGGGGGATGTATGGTTGGGTCATCTCCCTCATCTCCAATCTGTCTCAACGTGATCAACGAAGTGTCATCATGCTTTTGTGTTATGTACATAAAGAGTGACACACTTGAATTGATATTTCCTTTGCACTCCTCCATGAGTCCTTCTAACTCAAGGTCATATGACCATTCACCATGTCCAAGTTCGCTAGAGGAGGAATTGACCTCCTCATTGTTCTCTTCCACCAAGGTTGTTGCGTCTCCTTCACATCGTCTTGGTCCAAAAATGGTTTCTACTCTCGTTCAACGAACTGCTACTGCATCCTCATCTCTATGACTTCCGTTGATCTTCGCTGCCACTCATAAAATTTCAAACAAAAATCAGCCAAGCCATCCACTATCTTAGCCAAATCTCCAACTATCTCTTCAACATTGGCAAGCCTCTATTCCACTAACACGAGTTTCCTTTCATTCTTTGTGTTATACCATCCAACCATCACCCCACGTCACCCAAGTTTTCCCCCACAAGGTTGCTTTCTCTGATTGTCCGTAACAACCATATGCAAGGAATAGATCTGTGTACCTCCTTCCTTCCTCCTTATGGTAGGAATCAAACATGGAGTATGTCCTAAGAAAATGGTCAAACTGTTCATGTGAGGAATCAATGTTTCATTTTCCTTCCTCGTGAATTATTGTCCCAACACAACTTCAAAATAATCCATAGGAATAATGGTGAAACTTGTCTTTCCACACTAGTCACCAAGCTTCAACGAGATGTCCTTGGCTACCCCAATGACCCTCTCTACACCTACGTTGATTGTCTCAAAGGTTGTCTGGGTTGGTCTAGGTTGCACACTAATCCTTCACACCATGTCTTCCCTCAAGAAGTTATGACTCGCCCCAATGTCCAACATGGATAACACTAACTTCTCGTTGCGTTCGACCTGCTCATAGCAAAGTTTCATCTCATCTTCCTCTTGGCTCTCCATGGATTCATCTTCCATGGCAATGTTAAAAACTTGCAAGACTCCAAAAGATGGGTTGTCTTCCTTCTCCAAAGCTTTCAACTTATTTTTCAAGGGACGATTCTTCACGTAGTTCTCTCTGGCACAAATCCAACATGAAATCGACTTATTCTCTTTCGTTGCGTTTGTTTGTTTGGCATTGTCTTCGTTTCCCTTAGACATCTTCATCTTTCCTTTGTCCTTCCTTTTCCCCTTCTCTTGTTGTTGCTTCTCAACTTGGGCATCCTCACTGTTCCTAGGACCTGTCTTGGGTTCACCCCAAAAGTCCAATAGTTTTTCCGCTATAATGATTGTTTTTGCAAGTGTCTACATGTTCTGTCATCGCAACTCACTCTATGCCCACATTTATAGACCATTCGTGAAGTGGAAAAGTATATCTTCTTATGACATGTCTTTGATCTCCAACATGAGCCATATGAACTCATTGATGTAGGATTGGATCTTACCAGTGTGCTTGGGAGATAACAATTGATTTATTATGATCCATGCTTGGTTCCCTGGACCAAATTGTGCCTTTGAAGGATGCCTTCATCTCTGGCTAGTTTTCAATCTTCTCAACGATTCTCCCAGCTGCTAAGTCTTCCACTCAATTCCTCCACTAAATCTTAGTGGTTCTTGTCAAGAACAATGCTACAATGTTTACCTTGGCTTCATAAAAAAATTCATTCAATTGCTCCAAGTACTGAGCACTTAATGTCCCAACAGAAGTTACCCAACAACATAGTGTCATGAGTCTCGTCATATGGCTCAGGTTCCTTTATCTTGATCCTCATTGGCATGACAACAGAGCTCTGTTAGTTAGCCAAAGCTCGTTTCAACAATGTGAAGGTGTCATCTTGGTCCTTTAGCCTCTATGTGACTCCGACAACTGCGTCCTTCGCTTCCTTGATTCTACCCTGAATGTCGTTGGTTAAGTTGTCGATCTTCACATATGTAGTTGAATGACACTCCTGAACGACTTCATTAAACCCATGTTTCATCTTTCTCATCTTAGTCTTCGTTTGGTCGACCTTCTCACCATGTTGGCATAATGCGTTTGTCGTCTGCTCGATAGTCCTCTTCAAGATAATGAGTTGGTCCTTCATTTTCCTGGTCTTGGGCTCCCTCTCTATGTCACTACCATTAGCCATAAATGGCCCTCCAAGTATCTCCACTTTACTTGTAAAGGGTTCGTCTAAGGCACCCAAAATTTCATCTCAAGACTTCTTCAAAATTCTGCGATCAACTCTGCAGTTACTATTGTGATCGAGCCTGCGACAAGTTCTGTGACAGTCCTGCGTGCGTATGCCTTGCCCAAGTGCTCATTTCACCCTCAGAATTGTAATTTTTAAACATGTGAAGTAAATATATGCATACAGATTCTAAGAAAAACATAAATTAATCAATGGCTCACACATATAGTACACAAAGATTTACGTTGGAAACCCTTAACTGGGAGAAAACCAATCTTCCTTGGCACCACACCTTTCAACTCTTCATTGTATTAATGTCACCATTTGCAATACAATATATACAATATTTTAGGTATCCCACAGCTACCAAAACCCTAATCCCTTAATCTTGGATCAATTTAGAAAAATCGTTAAAAATAGGAAAACTGCTAAAAATAGCAAAAACTGTCCAAAAAACAATTTTCGGAGCGTTTTCGCAAACCTCATCAGCTTCGAGCTACTACCCAAAGTCGAACGCTTCGCATACCAGGGGGGGCAATTCTGCCCCCCGGGACCCCCTAGGAAAGCGCCCGACGCACACGGTCACAAAGAGCAACATGTGATGAGATCGTTAGACACAGTTGTCAAATATGGCGCGCCTCCGCATAGATGTGCAAATAATATAACACCTACCCAACAAGAACTCATCTCTTGTCTTGCTCAAGGAGTGTGCCCAAGTCTGCTTACAAGTCACGACTTTGTTTGCAACTCGACTATGTCACAACCCACCAAATCTGCATTGATGTTGCCTCTGTGATGGATTAGTCCATCGAACCCTCACCAAGCTTGCATGTAGATTGTCTCACCAACAAGTACGCTCCTCCCCCACAACTGATCTGACTGCAGTAGTGGTGAAGAGCACCAAATTGTTCCTCATGTTTGCTTTAACAACTCCCATCAACAATTCCCATCATATTCTATATTTGAAGGCTATTTAAAGGGTCATTGTACCCATGACAATGCTTCAAAGTTGTCTTTTCCGGGGACTTTTGTCCAAAATCCGATGAGAAATTGTTAGATTCATAGATTTGAATGATTATTTCCAGATTCCGACGAAAAAAACCATTTAATAGAACAACTAGACAATACTTTTGGTTAAAGTGAGTTTCTTGAGAAAGATTGCCCTATATAAAACCAGTGTTACTCTTGTATAGCTGCCACTAAACCTCAAAAAACACTCAAAGTGGAGGCAGCATCATTCTGGATGACATTTGAATTCCCTAATGTAATATAGTGTTATTAAAATATTACATAGTTATACTCCTCCAAACACTGACATTTGAATTGCTTGATTGAATATAGTGTTATTACTAGCACAACCACAAATTCCTGGCTGTTGAACGCACCCTAATCACTCATACGTGGCAATCAGCTAGCCACCATAGTAAATTTTAAATATGATTAAGTAAAAGTTAAAAAGTAAATATTTAAACTGATGTCTTTATAATAGTGAGGAAGTTAGTGGTTGAAATCACAACCATTGATTTATTGGGACTACTAAGAATATTCCATCAATATTTAATCTTGTCCATATAAAACTGATTAAGCACTAAAAACCTATTAAATGTGCCAATGGTCAATAGGTATATGCCTTTCAGCTTAAAAATATTACTTGGTTATACACCTCCAAAACACTAGTGAAAAACGAAAGTGAATGGAATTATGGACTGACCTTCGAACAGAACTTGCAGATTATACGGCTGGTAAGAAAGGCAACGACAATCTAATACAAAGAAATACTATTGTCCACCAAATGTTCCAAACCGAAGGATTTTTTTACCGTTCCACGCAGTTTCACATGTTTCAAGTCATCGGCCTTCATTTCTAGGAATTCTTAGAGAGCTTTCCCATCGGATTCCACTTCCCCAACATACACAGTAGCGATCGACTGGCAGTTTTGACCAGTGAATTCTTTCGACACTCTTTCTCCTCTTCATTAAAGCAAGTAATTATCTCAGAACAGTACTCCACAGCATTTGTATACCAACAAGTTCGCATAAACTTTCAGAGCACGGAACATGTAATCTGACATTTTCAACTAATTCGTGCTAAAATTTCTTCCCGCTTTTCCAATTGCCATTTACTGCTGAAAACCCTATTCAAATAATTAAATTGATTGTTACAGATGAGGCGGCAGGCGTGAAAGACCTGCCTCGTTTGTGTGATTGTTTCCCAGTCAACCAGCGAATTGTGTGGACTCGCACATCTTATCGTAGGCCGGTAATGGAATTTGGGTTTTATGAGAAGAGTGGACGACTCGCGAGTCGCAAGCTAGATTGTACTTAGATGTTTACTGCCCACCCGTTACCTTCGATGTATATTTTATATATGACAAACAACTGTAGCTCCTGGCTGATTGTAGTTAAGCTTCCATATTCAATGAAAAGGGAAGAAATTGGTACCTGTTTTTACATTGGTTGGAGAATTTGGAGCAGGCTTGCAATTTCTCTTTCACATTACCCGTCAGATGAACGTTTGCAGGAGGCTTGCAATTTCAGTATCACATTACCCGTGAACGTTTGGAGGAGGCGAGCAATAACCAACATGTTGTTTAACATTTAATGTTGGGATAAGTGGTAATACAGTAGTAATCTTCCTCTTTTTAGGCAAAAAAAATGGGTCTGAATCAGGTCAGATTTTTAGGGGTAGCCTGAGTTTGACATGAATCAAAGTTCCATGTATTTCAGAACTTTATTTCAGGAGTTTTGCCCCATTTTAAACCAACCCAGATGCTCAAAAAAAAGGATCAAACTTCTAAATTAACCAGAAATTTAAAACCACACGGCAGAAAAACATACCCTAAAAATAACTCATAAAAAAGGATTGCTCCCTAATTAACCCACTCAGTATATACACCCTCCAATATATCAGTACTTAATACTGCAATAAGTAATTGTGGTAAATACACTCTAATATATCAACATTTAAAACACTGCAACAAGTGGTATATACATCATCAAATCCAATATCTATATATATATATATATATATATATATATATATATATATATATATATATAATCCAACTATATATATATCAACTACGCTGGGCTGCAGCATTAACTGCGGTGCAGCATGAGCAGCAGACTATTGCTCACTTTTGAAGGACGCCTGGAATTTCACTTTCACCTGCTACATGAACATTAATCAATGAAGGAAGCTTCACTGACTAAAAATTTACGAGGTGATCTGTTTACTATATAGTAAAAATGCGAAACATTCAAAGCTCATCAATCATATTTAGTAAAAGGAACTAGTCTGTGCTTATAAATTTTTAACGATTAAGTAGAAAATTTTAAATTACGGTTTTTAATTTTCACCGACTGTTTTTTTTAACCTATTGCATTTGAAATCACCTGTCAAATATGTTTTGAAAGTGAAAATACGTCCTGATATCACCTGTCAAATATGTTTTGAAAGCGAAAATACTTCCTGAAATCACCTGTCAAATACGTTTTAAAAGTGAAAATACGTCCTGTGAAACGTCAAATTCCAGGCAGGCATTGGAGTCTTTAGAGCGGCCTCTTTACTGCAGTCCTGTATATGCTCGTTATTAACTAATACTAATATATTAAAAAACACCATGTCCATGTATTTGAAATCGTGTTAAATTGACGGTTTGGACAGTATTTCCCCATTTTTGTTATATTTGATGATGCTAAGAGTGAAATTTCTTTTGAAAAACAGAAAAAAAAGAGGGAGAAACGAGGAACCAACCGATGGCTTTCTGCAGTCTGGACTTGCAGCGCAGTGTGTCAAAGACGCTCGCGAATAGATCTTCACAGTTACCGTCGCGAAGGAGTCATGAGATTAAGGTTGAAAAATATACGAAGTATTCAGAAACTTGCATAAATCGATGAACCTGAACCTAAAGCTGGCTAGCCCTATCTTGTTGGTCGATAAATGGCAGGCCGCAGCATACGGCTTATCGCAGATTTTGACCACACAGCTTATCCCATTATGTACGATTCTATCGGTCTGAATGTCAATTCCAACCCATATTTTTCGGTGAACAATATCCACTCCCATTGAATCTAGCTGGGAACATGGAATTGTCGCGGCCATACCATTGTTCAGGTTTTTGTTGGTTTCATGTAAATTCCAACCGTTCCGGACAGAATCATTGAAGGGCCGTATAAGGGTTTTCGTTGGTTTTAATGTAAATCCCAACCCTAGGCTAACTCGGGAATAGGTTAATTCGGGAGCAAACTGAACAGTTCGTTTTTCAGATAAAAAAAACTGGACTTGAATCCTGTAAAATTTTCATGGATAATTTGAGTTTTGAATGTATCAATGTTCTATGTATTTCATAACTTTATTTTAAGAGTTACCTCATTTTAAACCAATTCAAATGCTCAAAAAAATCAATCAAAATTCTTAATTAATCAAAAATTTAAAACCTTACAAACAACTACCTAAAAAAACCTAAAAACAAAAATTATCCCTAATTAATCCACTCCTTGACTAAAACGAACCTATACAACGACATTTTTATTCTTTCAACTAAGTGAAAAATAATATCGTTCAAAAATATTCAACGAAAACTCAAAAATAAAACTTCAAATAATTAATCAAATTTCAATTTTGGTTTCAAAGGTGGTTGGGGTAAATTAAAACGGGCAAAACAAACTTGAAATAATTAATTATATTTTAATTTTGGTTTCAAAGGCTGAGTAAATTTAATCAAGGTGATTAATCATATTTTAATTTTGTTTTGAAAGGTTGGAGCAAATTTAATCAAGGTGATTAAATTAGGTGATTAATCTATAAGTGCTCAAGTAGGTGATTGGAAATGGTAAAGATTTTAAATTTAGGAGAAGGTTAAATGATACTTATTTCGGTCTTGAATAGAATGATATTTATGCATGTGTTGGAATTATAGAAGGTATGTTGTGTACATAGAGAGTTTCAAAATACAAGTTTAATATTAACTATTTTTTTTTTATTTTCATAGTGATTGTGGTAAATGTTTTTTTTTATTTTTTATTTTCATAGTGATTGTGGTAAGTGGGTGCTTTCTTATCTATGGAGATAAGTTTAAAAATATATATATGATGATGATAATGGATAAAGAGAATGATATAAGTTTTTAAAAATATATATAATGATGATAATGGAAAATATATAGTGATATAATGGATGATGACGATGTTATCTATGCGAGGGAGTGAAGTTTTAAAAAATAATTAGGAAGATGTTAATTGATAATGATGATGATAATTGTAGTTTGACATTGTGTTTGTCCTCATTTTGTTCCATGTGTGGAAAACAAGTTAAAGTATTAATATTTGAAATCTTGAAGATATCACTTAAACTTTGGACATGTAACATTTCATTAAATTGCATTAAATTGGAGAGCATGTGTAATATGTACAATGAAAAAAATTATCATTGGTTTTTTATAACTTAGTTGTTAATATGGGTTAATTCCTAATCTTCATTCAAAGAAAATCATGTTGTCTAAAACAATATATGTGTGGTCTATAAGGGGGAAGCTTCTCACTCTTACTACAGGCTTCTAGGTCTTGGATGGTTAACTTGTTTCCTTATATCCAAAGAAGACTAACTTTTAACCAATTAAAAGCAATTTCAAGTTTTACTTCAAGATCAAAAGATGGTTTCAACCTAAATACATGCACCCTTGTGGTCATCACTCACGCTACCTCCACCTTCCATGGATTCATATACATTCCAGTAGTATTTAACCTTAATCTTATAAATGAAACTAGAAACTACTTTAATTAAATTAAATTACTTTCCCCAAAAAATTAATTTTTAATTATAACTTTTTCCATTTTACACCTTCTTTGTATTCAAAGTATTTGAAAAATAAATCTTTACAGGCCTACGCGCCAACTCCTCTCGATAATGTGCCAAACACCCCATCCATGGAACTATTAATTCATATTAAAAAAAAGGCCATTGTGAGAAACAAAACATGACGATAAATTTTGCATGTAACAAAATAAGTTAGAATTTTGTTTAATTGTACATGGAAAAGTTGTAAAAACACACTACGTGTGATATGTAATTATGTAGGCATGGTGTCTAAGAGAAGTTGATATTCACAAGACAAAAATAAAATATAATAGTAATCCTCGTTGGTATTAGATGGATTGGACATGGAGACATCGTTAGAATCGACTATTTTCCTTATATTGTAATGAGGCGAGGCAATCAACTTTCTAGTTGGGGTGGGAAGTCAAGGCAATAATCATTGTCCCCAATCCATTGGAGAACAATATAAGGGCCATAGTGGAGAGGCTTCAATTTGTGATGACGTTGAGATTTAAAGCACTGGCGTTTCATGTAAAACCATACTTTATCACCAAGAGTAAAATCCATAGGGGAACCATGAGCATCATGGAAGGACTTGTAGCATTGTTGGGTTGCCTTTAGTGCTTCATAGACTTGGGAATGTTTGCGTGCTAGATTCTACAAAAATGAAAGGATGGATG
Organism: Picea engelmannii; assembly: GCA_009831015.1. Taxonomy (NCBI): domain Eukaryota; kingdom Viridiplantae; phylum Streptophyta; class Pinopsida; order Pinales; family Pinaceae; genus Picea; species Picea engelmannii. The sequence goes on along the minus strand of ML783351.1, from coordinate 237,847 downwards.
TTTGTTATTTCGAAGGTTGCAAGGTGAGAGGAAGTTCATAAGGAGCTAAAGGTTTATATCCAAAGCATGCCTCAAAAAGAGAGATCCCAGTAGAAAGATGTACAAAACAATTCTAACTATGTTGTATGACATGGAGGGTTGTATCTGACTGTTTGGTTTTGGAAAATTGAATGTGAAGAGCATGGAAAAGGCTATAGTTAACTACTTCGGTTTGTCCATCTGTTTGGGGATTGAAGGAAGTAGAATATTTGAGTTGACAACCTAGAAATCCCACAATGTGTTCCAGAAGGTGTTGATAAAGCGAGCGTCAAGATCAGAGATGATGCTAGTAGGAAGGCCAAAGTGTAGCCAAATATTATGAAAGAAAAAGTATCTGGTTTGGGAGATAGTAATGGTCTTATTATAAGGGATAAAAAGATCCATCTTGGAGAAACGAAAAAAAATAACCCAAATAGAATCATGTTTTTATAAGATCATAGGTAAATCACTAAGGAAATCCATGGAAATAGAGTCCTAAGGGAGGGAAGGCAAAGGAAGGGGCTGATACAAACAAAATTTGTGATTGGTAGGTTTATGTTGACTACACAAGGCACAAGAATGAATGAAATGCTCAACTTGACTAGTCATAGAAGGCCAACATAAATATCGGTGCAAGTGCTTAACTATTTTGAGAGACCCAAAATGGACACCATAGGAGGAAGCATGAGCCTCTTTAATCAAAGTAAGAAAATCTTTAGAAGATGGGACACATAACTGGTTGAGTTTATATAGCCACCCATATCTAATTGTATAATTCATAAATGGAATTTGATTGACCTCAGTGTGATGTTGCACAACCCATATCTCTACAAAGAAAGGATCATAAACATAGAGAGGCTTCTAAGCCTCATAGGCAAAACACGCTTAGCCAGGAGTTGAAGTACCTACATTGGGGGTTGGATTATGAGATTATCCATCTGATTGAACATGCCTTTATTTTATTTAATCACCAAATGAAACTGTTGAATGTAAGTGTCCCATTTTAAATGATAGTGCTCCTATATCTTAGTATGAGAAATGATGAAAATAAATGGATGATGGTATATTTGGAGGATTTATTCTTTCCCTAGGATCTAATGGTGCCACTATTTCAATGCTTGTACAAGATTGTAGAAATCTTTGTCATAAGTGTGATAATTGTGTTTGGAATTAGACAATGTCTCTGAATGGCATGCAATAGGGTGTTCTCTCTGCTTAAAAATCGTGCCAATAACATACTGAGAGGTGTATGTCTCAATTTCAAAGGGAGGATGAAGATCATGTAAACGAAGTAAAAAAGAAAAACAAAGGGAATTTTTGGAAATTGTTGTTGTGCCAAGGGAGACCAAATAAGGTGATTATAATTGGAAAGATGATGAAGAAGGCATGATAATTGAGAGAAGTTAGCAATGAATTGCTGATAAAATTTAATGTCATCCATAAAGTTCTTTATTCCATAGCTGAGTGAGGCATTGACCACTATGTAAGAGCTTGGACTATAGTGCCTGATCTAGGATAACATCCTTAGTAGAGACAACGAAACCCAAATATTGAATTGAAGGTTGGCCAAAAGAAGATTTACGACGTTTCACTTATAGTTTGTGAGCCTGCAATAAGTCTAGCATTATGCACATGGGGGAAATGATCCTCCCAGGTCTTTCTAAAGACTAAGACATCATCCAAATATATCACCACAAGTTTTCCCAAAGGTTCTCTAAAAATATCATTTATTAGCCTCATGAAAGTGGCAGGGTCGTTAGTAAGACCAAATGGCACCACCATCCATTCATAGAGCCCAAATTCAGTTTTGAAAGTTGTGTTCCATGTGTCTACTACATTCATGTGACCTTGATAATATATTGTTGTAAGATCCATCTTGGTAAAGAAGTGAGCACCCTTCAAATGATCTAGTAAATCATCAATGTGTGGTAGACGGTAACAATTCTTGGTTGTGGCCTTATTAAGAGACTGATAGTCTGTGAATAAATGCCATTCCTCAGAATCCTTCTTGGGAATCATGAAGGAAAGAGAGGAATAAGGTGAAGAACTCGGTTGGATGTGGACAGTATTAAGAAGTTGTTGGAGCTGGAATTCCACTTCCTCAGCCTCAAGAGGACAAAGGCGATAAGAAGGGGCATTGGGAAAAGTGTCTCTAGGAGTAATATCAATGGAATTTTCAATGGAACGAATGAGAGGTAGTCTGATGGGAGAAAAAAATACATCTTCAAAGAATGTGAGTAAATATTTTGTATCTGAAGGAAGGGCATGAGAGGGGTTGTTTGGTTTAAGAGGGTACACCATACAAAGGGCAATGGACTTGTTGAGACTTATTTGACGAATAATAGGTTGGCTGAAAAGTAAGGTAGGTGATTTCAAAGAGGATGAGGTGAGGAAATAGGTATGACCATCTTCTTGAAGATGAAATTGATGATTTTGAGCATGGTACACAACGTGGCATGGTTTCTGATAGGGAATACCTAGAAACACATACACGCAATCCAAAGGAGCCACATCACAAAGAATATTATGGTGGAAAGGGCCAATGGAAAAAGTAAGGCCACAACGTTGGGTCACCAACACATGGGGAACATGCATATGAACCCAAACTAATTGGTAGGGTGTTGCATGAGGGGTAGCAGGAAGTGCTAACCACTGCACCAAATCCCAAGCAACCAAATTCTATTGGCTACCATTGTCAAAGATGAGCTTGGTTAGGCATGTTCTAGAAATTGTGAGTAAACAAAAGTGTTGGTGAAGAAGTCTGGGAATTAGTGGCCATGATCAGGATATATGGGTTTGGTTTCATAGGATTCTCCAAGGTGATCAACTCGTAGGGAGGTGTTGTGCTCGAGGAGGAATTAGGAGCATCAAAAAATAAAGTCTTGACAAGATTCTAATTATGAAGAATACGACATTCCATTGAGGAGTGAAACTGAGATTTGTGATAAGAACACCATTTTCTAGTTTTGGGTGTGGTGGGAGAGGCAGGAGAAGAAGGGTATGAGGATGGGACAAATTTGGATAGAGGAGAGTGAAGGAAAAGAGAGAGCTTCAGTTCCAAAACCAAGGCTCAAAGAAAGGCCTTATCCAAGGAAGAGATTTCAAATAAATCAACCTGTCTATGTATAAATAATAAAAGACCAGAGTTAAATTTAACAATGAGTACCTCTTCTAGATCTTGAATCTATAGTTGAATGTAGAGCTTAGTAAAAAAATTAATGTAGCTTTAGACTGACTAGCCCGAGAGTTGGTGGAGTTGCAACTAGCTAGCTAGGAGAGTCCAACGGTACCCTAGGGGATAGAAGCGATTTCACAATGCTTGAAAAAAGGTATCCCAAGAACCAATAGGTGGAGGGGTTTCCACAAAAGGATCGTCAAAGTCCACCACCCAAGAGGAGGTATATGTTTGAGCATCCCACCAAGCTTGAGAAATCCCTTCCAATTGAAAACTGGATATTCGTAGCTTATTGTCTTATGTCATGCCTAGGAAGGTCTTGAAATAAGTGGACAGACCCAGGATCCAGGAATCAACTGTTGGAAGATTGGTTGTTGCCATTGATGTCAACCCTAGTCATGGATTTTGGACTGCAAGATTGATGAAGGTATTTGGACATGAAGGAAAATGCACATGTAGATACAAGACCCATGGATGGATAGTATACATCATGTTGTTTCCGGTGGTATGTGGCACGTCACGTGGATCCTCATGGTTGAGGAGAAATGAATTTTTGAAGATGACAACATGAATTGAAGAAGGAAGTACATGTAGGCCCTGAAGATAATTAAAGAAAAGAATTACAAAATAATAAATTGTCAGGTCAGACCTAATGTTAAAAGGAAGTGACATAAATGGTATAAATAAATATCATTATACATTCATTTGAGACACAAGTATAATTTAAGAGGAAATCAAAAGTAAAGAGGGGCGGATTTCAAGGGAGGAGGAAGTGTTTTGGTGATGTGTTCTAAGGTATGTTATTTTTAGGTCATCTTACAATTTTTTCTATACTTGTTTTCTAGAACGATTCATATGATGAAATTGCTATGGTATTGAGAAGACATATCAAGGTACCTATGGTAGAAATTTCATCTCTTTATTCTCTATAATTATGGAGATACACTCTGTGGAAGATACGGTTTTTGACCAATCCTGAAGCTAGTCAATAAACAGGTGTTCAAGGTAAAACAATCATAAATTCTTCATAGAGAATCCAAATGAAGTGGGAAAAATTTAATTGGGAAGATTACGGACTGTAGTGTCTTGTGTGCGAGTTTCAAAATTTGATGTTAAATAGTGAGCGTGGGGCATTCTGTGCAAGTTCGGTCTCCTGAATAAACCAGAATTGGACAAAGTCTACCATTCTCTCTATAACTTGTTTTTGGGTGGAAGTAAAGGGAAAGGATGGAGAGTTCAACTCTCTATTGATATTGGAGGATTGTATCTTCCTCTTGGAGGTTTATCCCTCCCTTTACATTTGGAAGCTGTAGCTACCTTTGGAGGTCATTACTTCCCTTAAACAATAACTATTGATTATTTCTCATATATTGTGCATGGTATATTGTGGTGTATTGATGTAACTCTTATACTATTGTTCATTTATCATTGGATATAATTGAATGGTTTAATTATAAGTTGAAAAAGGTTTTAAATTGTACTTGATACCGATTCACCCCCCTCTCAGTATCAACATCAATGACCTCACCATTCATATGCCATGAAAACTTAGGTAGTTAGAAATGAGTATCCAAATGCAATGGCGTTGGGGAGATCTATTGGAGCCACATGAGTTCATTTAGAGAAAGAGCTAGGTCTTGAATGGGGGAAGATTTCCCATATGTAGAATCCTTAGGGGAGGATTTTTTATGAGGAGGTATGAACTTCATATATTGAATAAACTAAGATGTGGATCTTGATCATGAGCTAGACCTCGATGGGAAAACCTGGATCCAAAAACCTGAGCACATTTTTGAGAGCCCAAAAGGGAGGGTGCCTAGGAAACCCTAGCCAATATCACACTGAGTAGGAATGCTTGAAGAGTTGAGATGGCATGGAAAAACATCACACACCCTTGCACGAAATGGAGAATGGGGGAGGAGTGGAATATCCACAAAACTAAAAAAATGAGAAATGGAGGGCGATAACAACCCTAGCACACTTCATTGGAAGAGATCGAGGGTGATTTGGACCCCAGTCGCACCTCTGAAGTTGCAAATCCATAAAGGACCGAGAAGTGTAGGTCTGGAGAAAACCCTAGCACACTGCCTCAGAGATGGAGGGTGGATCCACCCCTAGCACACCTCTAGATCTGAATATGTAATGAGGGCAGACACTGGCAACCCATAAAAAAAATGTTAGAAACTCACTAGAGTAGAAGCATCTTAGATCGAATCTCGGATACCATTTGATCTATAATAACAACACTCATGAATGTAACTAGAACATGAAAACATGAATACTATAACCAAACTAAGAGAAAAATGACCATCACTTTATTTAGAATAGGAGGCCGACTTATATATATGTTTTTTATTACATGATGGATTGAATGGGTCAAGCTACAATTAGCTTCTAACAACTATTTAGTTATATATGATCAACTACTTTCTTAGGACTTGTGGCTAGTTGTTCTTGTCCTCAAATAAGTTGAGAGTGAGTCTTCCAAGAATCCATTTGGCTGATGGAGTGTGCCTTGCTTGATATTCACAAGGATGTCCCTTGGGTTTCCCAAAACATCACAAATGTGACATAACCCTTCATGAATTTTGCAATGCGACATGATCATTGATGAAGATAGAAATTCCTTATAAGATGACCAATATAAATATCATAATGCATCATGACCATTCAAGAGCATCTCGCTGAAACATAGCAAGGTAATATAACCCTTAATGAACGTTGCAATATGATGTAACCATTAAGGGACATAACAATTTGACATAACACAACGAAGATGAATGTAGAAATGCAACATAATAATTGCTTAGAACATAACAATCCAACATAACCCTTGATCATTGTCACAATGTGACATAGGCCTTGATGGCCATTGCAATGCAACAAAACCATTGCGGAATATAGAAATTTGACATTAGTCAGCCAAGATGAACATCACAATGTGACAAAACCATAGTAAACAAATGATCATCGTAATGTGACATAGCCCTTGATGGACATAACCATAATTATCGTTGCAATGTGACATAACCCTTGATGGACATAACCATAATGATCGTTGTAATGTGACATAGCCCTTGATATGACATAACCATATTGTTGTAATGTGACATTACCATAGTAAGCCATGGTTAAACAAAATCAATCATATTCAATAGAAGTCAACCATAATCAACCATGGTCAACTTGACCATCATAGTGTGACATGGCCCTTAATCATTGCTATTGGACATAACCCTTGATTGACATAACCATAATGTCACAATCTGACATAGCCATAATGCTACAATGTGACATTACCATAGTAAATGATGGTTAAACAAAATCAACCATAGTTAATCATAATTAACTAAAGTCAACCATAACCAATCGTGGTCAACATAATTCAACCAAATTCAACCACAATCAACCATAGTGAACCATGGCCAACTAAAGACAACCATTGTGAACATAAGTCAACCACGATAAACATCACAATATGAAATAACCATTGAGGAACATGACAATCTAACCTAACCCTTGAGGAACATCACATTGTGACATATCCATTGAGGAACACATCCATTCGACATACACAAACCAAGATAAATGTTGTAATGTTACATAATCATTGAGTAACATTGAAATCCAACATATCCTTTCACAAACATTGCAATGTGACATAACCCTTAAAAAACAATGCAATTTAACATAAGTCCACCGAGATGAACATCACAATGCGACATAACCATTAAAACATCACAAATGTGACATAACACTTGATGAATGTTGGAATGAGACATAAGCATCAAGGACCATAGAAATTCCATATAATCCAACTAAGATGAATATCACGGTGCATTATGACCATTCAAGAACGTCACACTAAAACATAACCTTTAAGGATCATTGCAAGGTGACATAACCTTTAATGAATGTTGCAATGTGAGGTAACAATTGAGGAACATAGTAATTCAACATAGCACAATGAATATGAATGTTTCAATGTGACACAATCATTGGGAACATCACAATCCAACATCACCCTCGAGGAATGTCACATGTGACATAATCCTTAATGGATGTTGCACTGCGACACAACCATTGAGGGATGTAGAAATTTGACATAAGTCAACCATGTTGAACATCACAATTCAACATTACCATAGTAAACCATGGTTAAACATAATCAACATGGTCAACCATAGTCAACCATGGGTAACCATGTCCAATCACGATCAACCAAAGTGAACCATAGTCAACCATGTTCAACCAAAGTAAAACATGGTCAAATATGGTAAACCATAGTAAGCCAAAGTCAACCAAGGTCAACCATAGTAAACCAAACATAAACCAAATTTAGGCAGAAGTCAACCATAGTAAATCAAACTCAATGATAAGTCAACCATAGTAAACCAAACATAAAACAAAGTCAACCATAGTAAACCAAAGTCAATTGAAAACCAAAAATAAAACAAAGTCAACCATAGTAAACTAAAGTCAATTGACCTAAACCAAAATTAATCATGGTCAATTATGGTCAACCATAATAAAACCAAAGTCAACTATAGATAACCATGGTCAACCAAATATAACCATAGTAAACATGGCCAACCCTAAATATCCATAATCAACAACAATCAACATGGTGACCCATACTCAATATGGACACCCATGCTCAACCATAGTCAAACATATTCAACCATAATCATCCATAGTCCATTACAATCAACATGGTTATCCATAGTCAACATGGACACCCATGGTCAACCATATTCAAACATGGTCAACTAAATTAAACCATGGAAAAATAGTCAACCATAGTAGACCATGGTTGTTCAAAGTCAATTATAGTCACACATAATCAACCATGGCTAACCAAAGTCAACTTTGGTCAACTATAGTCAAACATAACTAACCATAGTCAAACATGGCTAACCATAGTCTAATGTAGTCAACCATATTAAAATATCATAGATATTTCAATATTAATTTGTTTGATATTTTAATTCACAAATCTACAAGTCCTCTCTAGTCACATCAACTATCACAATCAGATAATTAAAAGGGCATTGTCTAAACATTCTAGGTTTTAAATTTTTCACCGGAATTAGAGAACAAAATCATGATTTTATGTTATTTAAATTGCATTTCTAAATGCATAAATAGATTGAGTGTCCTAAAAAATCCATGGAGCACTTGGATTATACAAACTTAACCACTCAAATCTGTAGATCCAACATTTTCTTCCATTTCAAAATTAAACGGATAATATCTCTCGAAAAGAGTCAAAACTTAGAACGTTTAGACTAAAAAAAAAGAAGTGGTTAATATACATTGATCAAGATCATTAATTAAAAAATATGGAAAATAAGACTATTAATTAAAAAATTGGAAAATGGCCTTGTTAACTAACAGAACCATATAATTAAAAGTGGTTGATATACACAAATTTGTGTGATTAGTGGAAAATGACCCGAAAAACACAACAACCAACCACTTTTGGAAAATGGACCAATAAACATAACAACCACTTTTAATTATTTGATATTGTTCATTATACATGAAGGAAAAAAATTATTGGAATTATGAAATGACTTGCTAACAACACTAAGAGATTATATAGTTGGTAAAAGGTATCAAGAGTGTAATACACAAACTAATATTAATATTGTCTGCCATTAAATATGTTTATCAATGGCTATAAAATAAAGTTTTGATCCAAAGGATTTATTACCGTTTCAAGCAGTTTCACATATTTCATTGTGTCGACCTTCCTTTCCAGGAATTCTTCGACAACTTTCCCATCGGATCCCACCTTCCCAAACTTACATAGTGGCGAACAACTGACAATTTTTACCATTGAATTCTTTATATACTCTTTCTCCTCTTCATTCACAAAGTAAGTAATTGTCTCAGAACAGTACTGCACAACATTTCAGTAACAGACGATTTGTATTTCAACAACGTCACATACTCCTTCAAGGAATAGAACATGTAATCATACACATTTAACATTTTCAGCTCATTCACAATAAAATATCTCCCCGCCTTTCCAATTTCCATTACCTGCACAAAATCCCTATTCAAAGAGTTCAATTGACTTTTGGGTATGCAACAATAGAGGTGAAATACCTACCTCATTAGTGTGATTATTTTTGTTAGGAAGCGAAAGAAAAACAAAGCATACACAGAGCATAAAACTGAGAACAACAAACCAAACACAACAACAATCACACAATTGACACAGTGATTTATGTGGAAACCCAATACGAGAAAAAAACACGGGAAATGATAATCGGTATTATTATTATTCAAGGGAGAATTACAATTTCCAACGCAGGAATACAACCATCCTCTCCTCACAGACACACTGTACTCCACAACATTATGTCTTTCTCACACCCTCTACACACATTGCACTCTCTCCTCTATGGGTATGCTCGTATATATAGCATCTCTCAAATAGTTATACTAATTGATTATAATTATAGCCACCAGTTACACAATATGTTCACAAAAGAGTGCATGCATGCACATTCCTAATATAGTTGCATGCATGTGTATGTGACCGTATGGGAAATTCGTTGGCATGTTTCCAACAATATCCACCTTGAAAACAATTTACTTGATATATCATGCCCTTAATTAATTCATCACCTTTCCTCCAAGCCAAGAGAATCCAAACACCATCACAACTCCACAACTTCTCTAACAGTATTGTCACGTGAACATGCCTGCACGATTCACTCCAATATGGACCATTTTTGCTCCATCAGAAATCTGTCTTATAAACCAATGCACTCATATCATTTTTATACGCTATATTGTTAGTTAGATGCACAACACTTTGACCACCATGGAACACCACATCATGTACATGTACAAACTTACCCAATAGAGCCTTACATTCTTCAAGACATAACCTGAGGTAGATCTCCTCTCGTCCAAATCTCATGAATCATAACCATAGACTAAATCAAAGCAACCACTTTAGGCGATACTTGTGCTTTTGTGTTTGAAGCACCCATATCCATGCTCTTTACCTGGTTTTTCCATGTGTGTACATGTTGGGGTCCAGGTATGAACAATTTATTCACCCTTTTCCTACATTAATTTATCAATCCGGGTGCGTATTCTTTCAAGGCAATGTGCAAGGTATATGTAGGGGCAAGAGCACAATCCGCTCTAGCCAAGGGTTCACGATTAAGATTCAAAACATTGCTATAAAACTAGATTAATTACAACTTCCGAAAAACAGTCATAGGAATTAAAATACTGTAACAACAAGCATAACTAATAAATAATACACAAAGAAAGACACAGCACCTGATCAGAAGAGCAAGCCCAGCTCCCTGATTAGGTTTGCATTAGTCACAACGAAGATTAAAACAACAACATAGATAATGCTTTATAAATCTGCAAAGGGTTATTACAATATCAATGGGGCATCCCCCGTTACAGGAATAAACCATCTTTTATACATGGAGAGGGAGAACAACCTCTTTCCCCAAAACATGGTAACCGTATCCCCCAAAATATACATTAGTTGGAACGACACCAATACCAGATAGACAAGATCAACGAGATGCCCAAGAATGGTTCAGGGATCTGTGACTCCAACTGTGCAGCCTCTTGATGGCTTAGTCGTTGCTGTGAACAACGGATCTGCTGCGGGATGCTGAAGCCTTGGTTCCAGTTCTCCAGAAGCTGCAGTCAAACGTTCATTTTAGTGCTGTGAATAGGAAAAACTCCGTGACTTTATTTCATTAATAAAATATTCCAATAGACAAGGCAGGGGTATTTACCTTACAGGTTTAGCATAGTAAACATAGGTAAATAAGTGAAAAAAGGTCAAAAAGGTAATGGAAATGCAACATAAATATAACCCGATTTGGTGCCCAATAGTACTAACAACACCAACTGCATGTGAAATGCTGACCATTTCCCATCGCAATCATCAAACTTACTACTAGCATATAATACTAGAGACATATGACCATTTTATTCTTCATCAATTAGGACATAAACCTAAAGAGAACTTACAATGGAAAGCCAAAGGGATTTTACCGGTTTCACATTATTACACCGAATTTCCTGAGTATATTCACCATATACTTCTGTTGTGATAACCAAGCTTACCATATTTCATGTCTTTGTGTATTTCCATTCCCAAGATTTATTTTCCTGCTCCCAGATCCTTCATAACAACGTCCTAACCAACTGATCCAACATGTTGACCTCAACCATGCTTGTGCTTGCAACAAGCATAACATATAACACCAAGATAATGAATATACCATAAACAAAATGGTTATACTCACTTATTGTAAAACAATTCTCACCATGAAGGAATCAAACATCTTGTAGCATTTTCCTGGCATTCTTCAGGCCATACAATGATTCTTGAGTTTGCAAACAAATCTTTTGTTTCTATTCTGAACTAACCGTTTTGGTTGTTCCATATACCTCCCCTTATCCAAAAAACTCCATGTAAAACAATTTTAACATCTAGTTGTACTATCATAACCAGTGCTAACACAACATGAATAGAAACAAGATTTTAACAATCGGTGATAAAATTTCATGGAAATCAATACCTTCCAAATACTTTTCTACTACCAGCCATGCTTTGAACCTTTCATCTTTTACTATGTTTGATTTTATAAAAGGATATTCATCAAACACTGTATCTATTTCCAAGATGATTCTGTGGGTAGTAGGATCCCATAATACACACCCCTTAACATCGTCACCATATCAAAGGTCTACCTGTTTGATATGAGTCCTACTTAGAGTGCTGATACAAAACATAAGCATCACAACCGAATAATTTCACATTTGAGTAATTACTAGATGACATGTTCATACCTCTTCTGGAATATTCCTATCTTTTGCAGCCAATGGTGATCGATTTACCAGATAGCACAACCACTTATGTTCACAACTATTGCTGCAACTTGGCATTACTGAACATGCCTATTCGATCTCATCTTCCTTGCAATAATTTCCAAGTTCCATGGATATGAACTTACTTTCATCATATATTCTCAAACACTTGATTCACCTGCCAACACATCATCCTTTCTACAGACCCACCTTTATAACCTGGACACACTGCTCCACCTTAACATGAACATTCCCTTGACCAAGAGGGCAACAAGAAACCTTTTGTTCATGGAGACAAAGGAAAGAATAAGTTCAAGAGAAATGGAAGGAAGAATGCTTCAGTTAAGAAAGAGGGAGAGAAACTCACATGTAAACATTGTTCAAAAGATGGCCATGATGAAGACCATTGTTGGAAATTTCATCCTGAAAAGAAACCCAAAAAGTTCAGCCATGAGGGGAAACCAAAGACTTCTGCAATCGTACAACATGGTTTAGGTTATGATTCGGGTGATGAAACAAATATTATAGCCATGGGTTTTCAAGGTAAGGATTCTATTTCAAGTACTAGTTCTTCAAGTAATAGTAGCCTCAATGAAACTCAACATGAAAAAGAAATAATATAGCTTTTCCACATAAGGGTGATTTCAAGTAAACCTCATATATGAAGACACTGTCAAGAAACTAAAATTGGAAACTAATCCATATCCTAAACCATACCCTCTAGGATGGATATGTGACAATGCCAAATTGCATGTGACAAGAAGGTGTAAAATTATATTTTCCATCATTGCCAATTTTATAGATGATGTAGAGCTTGATGTTATTCCTTTGGATATCTGTGGTATTGTGTTGGGAAGACCATACTTATATGATAGGAGAGCCATCTTTCATCGTCATGAGAACAAGTATCATTTGTTTAAAAATGGAGTTGAATACATTGTTAGAGCACATACAAAGAAGTTGAATTTTTCACTTGTAAATGCTGGACAAATGAATAGATTAGTCAATGCTAGTAAGAATTTTGTCCTCGTGATGATCAAACCCAAAGACAATGTTGAAAAAGAAGATTTCCAAGGTTGTGATTCAAAGTTGAAATCTGATTTATATGATGTTGTTAACCAATATGATGAGATGTTTTAGGAACCAAAAGGATTTCCTCCAAAAAGGGCTATCCAACATGAGATACAATTGCAACAAGATTGTCTTCCTCCAAACATTGGTATGTACATGATGTCAGTCATGGAGAATGATGAAATTAAAAAACAAATCCAAGAGTTTCTTGACAAAGCGGTGATCATGCCAAGCACGTCACCATGTGAATCACCAATTATCTTAGTGCCAAAGAAATATGGTATATGGGGCATGTGTGTAGATTTTAGGGCCTTTAACAAGATTATGGTAAACAATTGTTATCCTATTCCTAGAATTAATGATTTGCTTGATCAATTGAAATATGTTAAGTATTTTAGTAATTTGGATTTGAGAAGTGGATATCATCAGATTAGGATTGCTGAAGGAGACACTTGGAACACAACTTCAAAAAAAAACAAGGTTTGTTTGAGTGGATGGTAATGCCATTTGGGCTTTGTAATGCTCCTGCTACATTCATGAGAGTCATGAATGATGTTTTAAGGCCTTTTCTTGATGATTGTGTGATTGTCTACTTGGATGACATTTTGATATTTAGCAAATCTAGTGAACATCATGTTATGCATGTAAATAAAGTTTTGGATGTCTTAAATAAAGAAAATTTGTTTTTGAAGATGTCTAAATGTGAGTTTGGAAATACCTCACTTGTTTACTTGGGACATATTGTTGGAGGAGGAAAACTGAAAATTGATCCTTCCAAAGTCAAAGTCATTTTGGATTGGCCAAATCCCAACAATGTGAGAGAGGTAAGAAGATTTTTTGGAGTAGCCCAATAATGGAGAAATTTTATTGCTAACTTCTCTTCGATTGCAGCTCCATTACATGCAGTGACATGCATCAAGCAAGTTTTCCAATGGGGAGGCAAGCAACAAAAATCATTTGATGCATTGAAGGAGAAGATTAGTTCAGCTCTAGTTCTTTCACTTCCAAATTTGAGACAACCATTTGAGATCCAAAAAAATGCAAGAAATTATGCAGTGGGAGAAGTCTTGTTACAACATGGTAAGCCCATTTGTTTTCATTATGAAACTTTTTATGATGTTGTGGTTAACTATCCTACTTATGATAAGGAGTTGTATGTATTGGTGAAAAGTGTGAAAAAATGGAAACATTATTTGTCGGGAAAAGAAACTATCATTCACACGGATCATCAACCATTGCAATACTTACAATAAAAAATAAAGCTACAAGAAGCGAGGCACTTCAGATGGATGGGTTTTCTACAACAATTCCACTTGGTTATAAGGTATAAAAAATACATTTATAACAAAGTTGTTGATATGATTTATAGGCCTATTGTTAGTTCTTCAATTATTATTAATCATAATTCTATCATGCATGAGAGATATTGTTATAAACCTAATTTTCACCAAACATGCATACCTAGTAGCATGCCATCTTACTTACTATTTTTTCCAAGCCAATACTGAATAGCTCTTCTTAAAAACCAAATTTATGAAGATGTACGCACCCTGCACCACTACTTCCTGCATATATACGCTAGCTGCACCATTACTGCCCACATATGTATGGTATCTGCATCATTATAGCCCGCGTATACCCACAAAAGTTGCAAAAAATAAAAAAGTTGCACGGGAATACGGGCTTTTGGGTAGTTTCCTAACCAATTGACCGCCCATAGCTCGTCACCCAACTGAATAACTATCTTTTTGGAATATAAAAGAAGGTATCGGGGTCCCATTCTAAGGAGAAGCATGAAAGCAGTGAAACTCTGCCCATATCCTAATCCCCCCTTGCCCCAAGAATATGCAGCCACATTGTGAGTTTGAGCCAGAATTCCCCATTCTTGCCCCTTTTTCCTCATCCATAAACCTATGCATATTCTCTAGAGAGAAGTGTGAGAGAAGAAGGATACGTGGAAGAAATTGGAGCTTGGTGAAGAGGAGCCCAGGACTGGGTTTGAGGAGCAGTCGCCGATCTGGTTTTGTAAGTGACATTATGAGATTAATATAAAGAAGTACTTTTGTCGTCCCACCATATGATGTGTTTTATCTCTATGTATGATTTACATTTTGTTATGACATCTAACCCATTAATCCATATATAGAATGCTTGTTCGCAGTTTCTTGTTTGTCTATTGGTGATTGCAGGTCAGCCTTGGGAGGATATTTGCAGTCGATAAGCGACCAAACACATTGGGATCGACATCGGACGCGGAGTTCAAGGTAAGACTACCAGATCCCTATACTTTGTAATTTATATATGAATGTGGGGTGTTGTCAGGATATTGGTTAAAAGTAGAATTCTTTAGATGGTTAACTATGCCTGCACTTTAGAACCCTAGTGTAGTCCGTAGGGGGGTTTTCCCACTATAGAAGAATTGGCGACCCTACTGGGGGGCCTCTAGGGTTTTTAGGGGATTTCTGTTTTTGGGTATTTTTAATGGGTTTATTTACTATTTTTGAGTTTCAGTAAGTTTCCATGTCTTTAAGGGATTTTGGTCTTCCATACCAGTACTCCCTGCCCGTGTTTTTCTGTTAATTTTTTTCTTTTTAGAGAATTCACAGAGGTGTACGCGACTTGCAGTGGGTTTGGACGCATACATACACGCCCTATCTTTGGACAACCTGTGTACATACGTAGGCTGTTGAAGTATCAATTGTGTGCCTGTGTCAAGAAAATATTTTTAAAGAAGAGGTAGTCATCCTCTTACCTATGAAGCCATTTTTCTCAGGGGTTTTCTTGATTTAGCCCTGGTCTTTATTTTGTACATTTCTTTGGCCTAGGTCTGATAGCAGTTAGCTTTTTCTTTATCAAGATTTCTTGTTTTCTTGATTAGGGTTTGAGACAAGTTTTGTGAGTTTTTTCTGATTAACTTGTTTAGTATTGTCAGTAACTCTCTGCAAGCCACAATAGATCAGAAGTTGGTTTTTGGTCTTGTCTTGTCTCCACTTTTCCCTTTTTACTTTCTTTAGAAGAAAATAAAAGAATTCATTTTCAAGTTTCTTATTTTGGAGCATATAAAAAAAAAATCAGTTTCTTGTTTGGTTAAGTAGTTAGGTCAGTTGTTTTTTTAGGAAAAAGAGTGCTTTCTTAAGTTCTTTACTGAATACTTACGACTTTAAGTAGCTCATAGTTGATCGAAATTCAGTTTTTATTTTTTTCTTTTAAAAGATCTTAGAAAGAAAAAATAGTTAGAAAAGTTAGTTAAAGAGTGTTCAATTTGCAAATCTTTGTTTGTTGAAAAAAAAAAAAGTAATTTTGTTTCCAACATTTGTTCTTCTCTTTTGTCTCTTAATAAACACCATTAGTTTCATTTTCATTCATTTGACTTAAGATAAACCATTTAAAATTAACGCTTAAATAAAATTAATCAGACTTTGTGTTTGTAGGGTCCATTAACTAGAATAGGCTAGAGATTTGATTTAGTTGGAGAGGAAACTCTTCAAGGCTATAAAAAAAATGTAGGAGTCTGTGCTAGGGAGTGAAAAAGTATGGTAACATGGAAACTATCCGAGACCCCCCTCTAACACAGGGGATAAACATGAGGTCACGTGCGGAAAGGTAGTGGAGATAACCCCTCCAAATCCAGACCAATTGTAGCGGAGGAACAAATATAGAGGACTTATCTTGGGATTACGCTGATCGCATTTTCCATGGAGCTTCATGGGTCTCGAATCCGTTCGAGGTCTTCATTCGTCTTTCAGAACACTTGCTTTCGTTACCCTTGATAGGCTTCGAGATTGATACCCTACTCATTGTGGTCCACTCGATTGTCGATTCTACCCACTTGGTAGTTGTTCACAAGCTGACAACCTAGTTGCCTTTGATTTTAGGGACTTACACAGGTAACTACAGGGGTATACCATTGTACCTAGGGTAGAAATCGGGCCGTGCTTTGCAGAGTATACCTAGAGGGTGCTTCCATGTTCGAGTTGCACTTGCACCGGTAAGTTTCTCTAGTGTTGGCTATTGTAACTACTCTTCCAACTAGTAATAGTGGTTTGCTTGTTGCATCTCATACGAACTTTTCTAGTGCATGTTTTAGTCTTCAACGACAGAAAGCCTTAGTGTGTTGTTGATCCTCTCACACAGTGGAATATCAAGAGCTTCGTCGGTCGTGAAGGCTTTTGGGCCTGCCATCGGTTAAATTGGAGCGACTATCGCCACCGCGAAGGCGAAGACTTGACCAGGAAGGGTCATTTGAGGTGACCGGGCCACAAGAATTTGTACCCAAGCCATATTCAAGAGGAGAACATTCATTTTCGGAGGGACCAACTATTTCTGACCTTGGAGCAGAAGCTGTCGGTTTGTATAACTCTCCGATCACTGACTTGTCGGCACCACTTCTGATATGGATTTCCCCTCCAAGGGTAACACATCATGAGCATCAGATAATTATACAAGCAACAATGGAAGCAAATGATGCTACTTTGTCAGGGAGTCCTCATACTTCCTTTACAATTGCCACAACTGGGGGTGTTCCGCCTCCTAACTCACCTTCGTAGGTCCGAGCCACTATGGACTCGATCGCCTCTACCTCGGGTAGTGGTCTGATTCCATCCATGGCGACAATCACTGCACCATTTATGCAGAGTGTGATGAGCCCTCTATTTTCATATGAGATGCCCAACTTTGACATGAACTCGGTCCTCTCCTACTCCACCTTACAGAATTTGGGTCTGGGGGCAGGGAGCTCAAACGATCCTCTGCAAGGGTCCATGGGGGGCACCTCATCCCCTTATAATGATTTCCCTTACGGCAGGGGTCATATACCTCCGTCATCTCCCTCGCTCAGCGACGCTCCTCATAAACCCATCTTGTCGACCATGAACACTTGTCTGGAGAAGGTAGTCAAGGACCTTCTTCTAGTACCACACTGATGGGTTCTTTTTCATTCTCTTTATTTGACGCATTTGGTAACAACACATTCTTGTCAGCTGCCACCTTGTCCAGGGGCAGCCCTGGTTTTGGATCAAAAAATCCTGTGCAAGGTACTATTCCTGCATAGGGGGCACACACTTCTCAAGGACCTTGGAATCCGTGGTAGGGATCAGTTCCCTCGTCAGGGATGTTAATCGAGGGAAACCGCTTCCATGGTCAATGGAACCTTGGGCAAGGCTTAGGACCTATGCACGTCGGATCGGCAGGGGTAAATCCTTTCTAGAACATTTGGAACACTACGTCGGGAGAAATCCCTTCTCAGCCCTCAACGTCCTACTACGGGAGTCAGCTGATGATGTCTCAACAAGTGCAACATCTGAATGATGGCCTAGGCCATGGTTTTTACTAGAACCTAGGACAACAACCTAACTTTTCCTGGCAACCTGGTGTTGACCAAATCCAAGGCTCTTATCCTCTTGTACATACTCAACAACCTAAGCTACCGTTTCTGGAAACTTTGCATTTTCCAGACTTGTCAAGATTATTGAATGACTCAATCTATCATGATCTACGTTGGCTTGCCATGCCAACCAAGTTTCCCTTGGACATCCCAAAGTTTGAAGGCAAGCCTAACGAAGATCCAGGCGATCATGTGACCACATTTCATCTATGGTGATCGTCCAATTCTTTGAGGGACGAATCCGTTTAGTTGTGTCCGTTTCAACGCACTCTTATCAGGAGTGCCACGAAATGGTACATCGAGCTCGACTGCTCAAGATACTCTAATTTTGGCGAATTGGCAATGGTTTTATTAAACCATTTTCAATTACTTGTGAGATACAATGACGACACAAAATATTTGGCCAACTTTAAGCAAACAAAGGTTGACTATATCTTGGATCACATCCGAGAATGGCGGCGTCGAAAGAGTTTGATTAAAGTACCAGTTCCACTAGCATTCCTGCTGGAATGGTTCCTTAAGTCTTTGGTACCCCAGCTATCAAAGGATGTAGCAACGTCGGGGTTATTTTTGTAGGATTAAGTGATAATGAGAGCTCAACAACTAGAGTTGATTTACTCTCAGTCTAGTTTTCTTTACGAAGTTTTTCCAGATGTGCCACAATATATTCTTGATAAGAACAGACATAAGTCTGGACCACATGTTGACGACATTGTTGGTTCAACACAAGTAAAGCCCACTGATCTGTTTTCAAACCAATTGCAACAATTACCAATACAACAGGTAGTGGCCAACCCAAATCCTATTTCGGTTACTCCCCCTTCTCAGACATTGGTTGTACACAACGTGCAATTGAAAAACCCAAAGGCCAGCTAGCAGGCCAAAGGGAGGAAAAAGAAGCGAAAGGAGAGTAAGGGGGATAAAATACCCACTAATAATGCTGGTGAGGGCAACACAGAGAGAAATAAGTTGAAGTATCTGTGCAACCTCTATTCGAAAGACCACCTGACTCACCTATTCCCTCGACTCACGAAGGCCCAAAATTTATTGGCGCAACAACAACCTGCAGTGTTAACGAACCCATTTCCTCATGGGAAAAAATTAACTCAAGTCTTTGTGAACGCAGATGGGGGAAGTCAAGGACCCCCTTCATCGTCTAGAAATACCTTGACTTCGAATTTCTATATGTTGAAAGGTGAAGCCCACATAGCTACTAGGGCACATGATTATGGAACGCCAAGTACTGCAAAAAAGGGAAAAGAAGCCGAAAACCCATCTTTTCCTCTCCAGATTGAGAGAACGATGGGTGAAACAATGACACACATCCCGAAAGGGGTGTTCAAGAAAGCTTCACATAATCCAAATGCGAGGGCCACCCAAAACTACTCTATGGTGGAAGATTTGTCACAAACCCCTTGCATGATGTCTTCTTTGGAGGTCCTTTAGAGCTGCCCTTCGTAGAGAAAGGATCTGTTAACTGCCTTAGGATCTGTCGAGACATGTAATCTAGGAACTATCAAACTTGATACAACCGACTTGAAACCTTGTCTCCCATACCACGTCGCATTTCAGATAGTAGTGGCTCACCCCACGAAATTGTCTACCCGGAATATTTTCTGCACGGTGGTTGATGAGGGTGCCTCGACATGCATGATGTCATTGGCATGTTGGAAGGCCATTGGCCAACCCATTCTGTCTCCTTCACCTAATATTCTCATAGATTTCGATGGTCATTCTTTCAGACCACATGGAATCATTCCTTCTTTCCCCGTGCAGTTAGGAGGGAAGACCGTGTGCGTCGAAGTTGAAGTGGTCGATGCGCCTTTCGACTACAACCTTCATTTAGGAAGGAGTTGGACATATTCCATGCATGTAGTGGTTGCTACAGTTTTTTGGGTCTTGTTGTTTCCACATGAGGGTCGAATTGTGACCATTGATCAATTGTCTTTCTTTAGACCTGACCCTTCATCAGGGGCATGCATGGTCCTGATGATTGATAACCCACAACATGGCATTGTCAACATGGGGGTTGGTTTGTGCCCACCTCTCATGGGTAATTTAGATTACCCGCCTCCTTCCAGTGATGTCAAAATGATATCGGTTGTCCCTAACCAGCCTAAGGCTAAAATATTTTTAGTGTCGTCATTCTGTACGACTTACTTTAATGATCCATGGATTCTTCCTTCCCCATCAATAATGATGGAAGGGATAGGGCATCATGGAATTTCCATTCCCTTGTCCATGGTAGAAGTTGTGTACTCTATAGTCCAACAAGCTTCAGTCGACCCTGATGTGACTCCTTTACTGGAGTTAGATCCAGTTCTCAAGCCTGCCTGGGCCCAAGGTTCCCTTGCCACTACCGATTCCTTAGAATTGGTCTTGCCCTCTGATGAGACAATTTTAGAGGCATTGACTGGTCCGGATAGACCCTGGGATGATCTCCATCACAGATCATACTTCCTCCCAAAGTTAAGAAGAATAAAGGTAGGAGAATTTGTGTTGACTATGACTGGAGATAGGCCTTGTCTTATTAATCCGCTAACTATGCACACAGTTTATGCCGATGGTAATATGGAAAACATCACTAAAATGATACCTATTGATATCTCCAGAACCCCTAGTGCCGTGGAGAATGTCTTCATTGAAGTGGATTGTTCCCCTGAGGGGATTCAAATCTATACAGATTTATTTAAATAATTCTGTGACATTTTTTCTTGGTCTTACGAGGAAATTCTAGGAATGGATCCAAGAATTGTTGAACATGAAATCACGACTTACCCTGACGCCAAGATGGTCCGACAGAAGCTTCGTCTAGTTAATCCTCGGAAAGAAGCAACTATTAAGGCTAAAGTAGAGAAACTAGTCAAAGCTGGTTTCATCTACCCCGTCCAATTGACTCAATGGGTGTCGAATATCATTCCAGTCAACAAAAAGCAGGGTACGATTCACTTATGTATAGAATTTTGTGATTTGAACAAGGCCTGTCCAAAGGATAATTCCCCCACTCCATTTATTGACCAGATTGTTGATGAATGCGCAGGCTGTGAGGTCTTTTCTTTCATGGATGGTTTCTTGGGATACAATCAGATACAGATCAAACCTGAGGACAAGCATAAAACAACTTTTTTCTATCTGTGGGGTACATTTGCTTATCGCAAGATGCCTTTTGGCCTGAAGAATGCTGAAGCCACTTTTTATTGGGCCATGTCCTTTGCTTTCCATGATCTCAAACACCTAGTCGAGGCTTACCTGGATGATTTAGCGTCATGATCTCGCAAGAGAGTTGATCATCCCACACACCTCTGACTTATCTTTGAGCGATGTCGCTACTATCGGATTCGCTTGAATCCAAAAAAATGAAGTTTTTGCGTGACGTCGGGTCATCTATTAGGTTTCATATTTTCAACAACAGAGATCATGATCAATCCTTTAAAGGTTGAGGCAATAGTTCAGTTGCCTCCCCCGTGCACAGTCCCCAGCTTCAGAGTTTACTGGGAAAAGTGAACTTTTTATGGTGTTTCATCGCAAACTATTCCGAGATCACAAAAGGGTTCATGCGTTTACTAAAGAAGGACATTCCTTTCCATTAGGATGAAGCCACTCAACGCTCTTTCGAAGCATTGAAATGCACCCTCTCATCTTCCCCCCTGCTTTGGCCACCCAATTATAATAAAGATTTCTTATTGTATTTGGCCGCTGCAGAGTTGACCATCGACATGATCTTGGTTGAAGAGGATGATTTTCTTGAAGAGAACGTGATTTATTACCTGAGCCGAGGCCTGGTTGGACCAGAACTCAACTACTCCCATGTTGAGAAACTTGTGTTGGCAGCAGTTCATGCTGTCCAATAGTTCCGCCACTATATCCTATTTCGCAAGACCACCGTCATTGTTGTTTTGAATCCATTCCAATATGTGTTGACAGAACGCGTAATTGGTGGAAATATCAGTAGATGGATAGTTATCCTCTAGGAATTTGACTTGGATTTTGTTTCGGCGAAATCCAAAAAGTTGTTGGTCTTTGCAGAACTCATCTTAGAACTTCCAGTCGAGTTAGGTGATTTTATACCCAAAGAGTCTCCTATTAAAGGAGATATGTTTTTTATCGCATCTTCAGATCCTTGGTATGGATATATACTAGTCTATCTCCAGACTTTGAAGTGCCCCACTTTTTCTTCTCATGACGAGCATCGATGTATATGCCATCAGGAAAAAAACTATCTTATTCTCGAAGACACTTTGTATCGTCGAGGTATAGATTGCATCCTTCGTCGATGTCTCACCCATGAAGAAGCAGAACTTGTGATTAAAAACTACCACATTGGAGCATGTGGTGGTTATTTGTCTGGGTTGTGTTGACGGGCGAAATTGATCGTCCATCAACTAGAAGAGCAAGTCCAGTCTGGGGTTGTCTAAATAACCCAAGCCATTTGGTGTAACTCATTCTAACGGGTTTAATGGCTCCGTTAGCCAATCTAAGAATCCTAAAAGAAATGAATAAAAGAGAGAAACAACTAACTAATTACTAAACACTATATATATGTACATATGTTCAAATGTAACTGTATTAGTTGTATTTAAGCAGAAGATATACAAGTCTCGTTTATTTACATGATCTACAAGCTACAAGTTTTAATCGAAACTTATGAAAATCGATGTGAAAAATGATTGCTTCTAGGAAACAGATAAGGAAAGCGCATAAAAATATTTATTGTTTTTCTTTTATAAATTTAAAGAATCTTGCAAAAATAGTTAATGAAACATGAACATGTGGATAGTCAAAGCTGAACCATACATTCTAGTTTTAATGATATGTAAATGACAGAAAAATACAAAGAAGCTATCATGTCAGTGAATTAGTGAGGTGTATCCAAGCATCTGCATGAGTGGTGAACATCCAACTGCCATGTCTAAGAGAGAAATCTGCAATGAACCTTATGATTGTTCTAAATAAATTCAGAACATGTATTGGCAGCTTAGGTTTTAATGAAAAAAAAGAAAACACAAACATAAACTTGTGATCTCATAATTATACATGATTACAACAAGATAAATTTGGAAGCAATCCATGCATTTTATCATTCAATTTAAAATTCAAAGATAAATCTCATTATTTAAATCAAAGATATAATCACAACATTTGTATTTTGATGAGACAAATGATAGATGGTATTTATAATATAAACCTCCTACACATCATAGATCATTTAATTTAAAGATATCAGACCTACACTTGTAACAAGATTAAAAAAACATAAATAACAACATTATAAACAAAAGGTTAAATCCAAAATGCATATATGTCGTTCTATTAAGTTTTTGGAATCACTTGTCCATTCTGTAGTCCTGGAAGATTTTTTTTGGATAATAGACTTTAAAGATTGGAAAAATTAATACATAAATGATAATAATTAACCATGTATTGATAAAAAAGACTAAAGATATTTAAATCAATGCATAATCAATTATTCAAAGAATATGAAGATATTATATGAAAATAAAACCATTTTACTCACATGACAAAAGCCATTAAGCAATCTGGAATTCCATATTCTTCTTTGAAAATACTCATCCATTCTCCCAAAGATTCCAGCCATCCATTACTCCATTTGAAAAGAAATAAAAAGTTTACAAAATAAATAATATACAAAAGAGAAAGGATTAGAATCCTCCTCTCCAATTCTTGGATCCTTTGGTTCTGAACTTTCTCATATATTTATACAATGAATGAACAGTCTGGGCGTCACTATTAATTTTCGCCACCTGACATTTGTCTCATAAAAATACATCAATATCTCTCAAATCGTGCATTTGTTTGGGAAAATCTCTCCGCGAAAGGTAAATGGGTCCATTTGGGTTTTGGGTTTTCAACTGTTTTTTCAAATTCCTCATGGTTTGGCTGCAATCAGTTCTGCAAAATCGCCTATCTGATCTTGACGCCTTTCCAAATTTTATCCGTTGTTGCTCATAAAATTATTTGTAGCAATCCAAAATTATTTTTGGATCAATCATCTTGAACGTATTTGGATAGTAAAATCAATCCATGATCAGATCCGTATCAAATATTTGATAATATAAACCCGTGAAACAAAAAGAAACCTAAATTAATAACCTAAAAATTGTGTATAAAACAAAATCTAGAAAAAAAAAATGAATTTAAACTAACTATAACTTATAATCAAACATTGTTTATAATTTTATTTCAAATATGATCTAGAAGCTTCAAGTTAATGGAGAGAAAATATTAATTTTGGTTTTTTACAAAATCAAACAAATGATAGATAATTCTTTGATTATTATTATTTTGAAATGAGATGCAAAATGAAAAAAGAATTTAATTAATTAATATCACCAAATGATTTCATGAAAATGAGAAACCAACCAAGATATTATTTGATGAAGTATTGAAC
Organism: Picea engelmannii; assembly: GCA_009831015.1. Classification (NCBI taxonomy): domain Eukaryota; kingdom Viridiplantae; phylum Streptophyta; class Pinopsida; order Pinales; family Pinaceae; genus Picea; species Picea engelmannii. The sequence goes on along the minus strand of ML783351.1, from coordinate 212,923 downwards.
ACATTATTCAAAATAGTCAAACTTGCTAATGAGCAAAATAATGAACACATAATCATAATTTAAACGAAAGTAAACATTTGATAAAAATTAAGGTTTTCGTTTAAATTGAGTTTTTTATGCTCGTTTCTAACTTTTGACATAAACTCTTGTAATGAATATATCATACTATAGTGAATGTATTAAGTTTGTCTCAACGCAGGCCAAGGTATGGAACTATTTGAAAAGGTTAATTTTGTAGCTCATTATAATTATCAAGATTCTAATAGGGGCCCATTAAATTTTGTAAAAATATAGGGGGAGTTGTTGGGTCCCAACAAATAATGACTTACTGGGTGAAGCAGTTATCTCTGATCTGGTAATATTTCATCTTAGGAAGAAAATAATAAGACTTGAAAAATAATTTAACCTCCATGAAATAAATTCACTCTGAGACCATATAGTATTAGGATAAACTCAATGCTATAACCAGAAAATATAATTTTCTTTGCAGAGGATTATAACCTGAAATAATGTCTTAATCAAAGAGTCACAATGTTTATAAAAGAACTTCAATATCGTTGACAGAGCCACTGCTTCTAGCAGACATCCATAGCTTCAACAGGGATGTCATTTAACCCACTCAAATGCTTTAATCCCATCCAATAGTTGTATCCACATGATGTATACTTCCATAAAAGTTAATTTAAAAACATATACCTGCTACCTATCGACCCAACATTTCTTCGTTGCTAGCAGGCCTGTTCAGTACCCCGACGAAGTTTGTCTTGGTATCATGTGTGCATTTACCCGCTGCCAGCGAGCCTGTTCAGTACCCCGACGAGTTTACACACACTTCCCACACTTAAGTTCTTCCAACCCTCTTATGCCACTTTTAAATAATAATATAATTATCTATTTCTTGATGACAAAGAGAGCGTGGTGATACTGGAGGTTAATTGTAATATAGGTAAATAGTTAACCATGTTATTTATTTTCTTTCAAAATTGAAAGTTTTATCATGGTTTAGAGATTTTAGATTTCTTTTAAGAAATCATCTAGAGAATGGGGAAGCACTTAAAAGTGATTCCTTAAGAATATGGACGGCGTAAAAAGTTTAAAGATCATCGTAATTCTCAAAGATTTAAACCATA
>ML783351.1:193846-206023 GCA_009831015.1 Picea engelmannii | reverse complement strand
ATATATATATATATATGTTGAAAGTATCAGAGTACATAGGTGGGTGCAAGTGCCTCAAAAAATAATGAGTCTAGTATGTAATGTGAGGCTTATGCCCTCAAAAATATACAAAGAGTGCCCTCGGCATGTAAACGGTCCATCCTAAGCTAAGAACGAGGCTTTTTGGCCCTGCCATAGTGGACTACAACATTTTCCAAACAACGAAATAGCTGGACCCAGGTCCGTGGCACCCCAACAAAATGAGGCTACATAGATGACAAGAGATCCTTCATCTCAGCCGTAGGCACAGCATGAGTGAGTGCGGATAGGTTCCGCTCCACTGATCTCAAAACTCTCTCAGCCTCTCCGGATATAGGTACACCCGCTGTTGCTGCTGCTTCCTCTAGTCGTGGACGATTCCTACTCCGTGAAAAATTAGTTGGATGCATTGGTCCCACATTTGTACATAAGATATACATAGTTGTCAGGTGCTCTGGTACACATAAAAAATGATATATATAAAAGAAATAAAAAATTAAAAAACTTTTAAAGAAAAACGTACCTAATTCTCCTCGCTCTGCTCCGGGAGGTACGGGTATGTTAGGATCTCTGGAGAAGTTGATCCCAGCATAGGGGTAGTCCTCTATAGCCGGAATCTATCGAGACCACCAGTCAAAAAATGTATCATCGAAGGCCTCGATGGTCCTCCCTCCTCCTTGTCATGGAAACAATGCTTCCCACCTGCACACTGCTGGGAAGGAGGTCACATGCCCCCATATAGTCTCTTGGGGACTAAGATTGGGTACCCTCTCGAAGAAGAAAGAGAAAAGAACAGTCTTGAACCCAAATTTCTTTTTGTTCCACCCACGACACTCTGTGGGTTGTCTCTTCATGCACTCTATCATGGTTGTACTCCAATCGAACACTTGTGCATTTAAGCACTGTACTGCGCAATGCATATGTGCCCATGAGGCATGATGTAAAGATGTAGATCCAGTAATCCACCCAATAAGTAAAACTATCACTTTCAGAGATAGGTTGGTTATATTTTGGATCGGTACATGGGAACCCACTTTATCTGTTCCGACCTCACAGTGCTGTTTGATCAACTCGAAAATGTTGTGAGGCCCAGAGGGAAAAACACGAAGGTTGACTGGTTCCCCTCTCCTCGAGAGGCCACTCATAAAATAAATATCTTCAGTTGTTGGAGTCAACGACTATCCCTCGAGCATAAAATCCTCTGTATCTGGGTTCTAGTAATCCACCAAGGCATTCAACATCCTGGGTTGTGCCCGCATGAGTGGACACCGAAAGAATTTCCACAACCCGCATTGTTTTAATGCGGTGATAGCAGCGGGGTCTTCCTTGACCATTGAATCAATGTCCTCATGCTCTCTCTTTCTCCAACGGACATACATCCTACGAAATGACAAGTTCAAAGGAGATTCAAATGATTCATTTTTAAATTTTTCATATGTTGGAGAATGTACGTGGGCTGTATTGAGGAGAGTCGCATATGTACGCAGGCAAAATTTTCACTACCTGCATGCATACGCAAGCTATGCTCGGATAGCCCATGTACATGCAGGGCCGACCTTTATAAAGGTGTGTGCCACTCAAAAAAACTAAAAGAAATGAAAAAAGGAAAATTGGGAATGCAAGAGGGACTATATTGTACTTACTTGGTCCAAGTGAAAGTTTGTTTCGTCCACTGAATCTCCCATAATCAACTTCTTTCACAAATGGGTGTTTTTGGATTTTTGGTCAATTCTCAATTTGCAATGGTGATAATGAGCTGCTAGCTTCTATTTATAGACTTTTTTGGCTCTTTTTGTCATTTTTTGACGCCCGTTGTCATTTTTTTTGGCTTGAAAATCATGTAACGTGGTTCTTGAGTTTCTCATTGGATGTTACAATACACTTTACTTTTGGTTCGATGAAATTTTTGGGAGTTGGGGCACTTTTATGGTCCTTTGGTGAAAAGTATTTTTTTCCAACTTTGTGCATTTAAGTTAGGATTCCACCTCCACTTGTTGCACCTCGTTGTCTCTTTTTGCTTTACCATAGGATCAACCCCACCGAATTGCGACACAGAACCATCATTGCTGCTCTAGAAGTGTCGTAATTTAGTGGTAGAGCCTACCCTCACATGGATGTCCTAGGTAGATCCTGGTTGCATTTTGGTGTCCATGTCGTCGTTAATGAATATAGGCTCGGGAGTCCTTTTAGTCTTGTCTTGATTACGAGTTTGAGCCTTCACATGTCTAATATATTATCACCCTTGGCCTCACCCTTGGGACTTCCAAAAAACAAACGGGTCTTCTTTTAAGCCCTTTTTAGACCCTCTAAACATGAAAATATTGTCGAGCGATCTTGTTTCCCTTCATGATGACCAAACTCAAATTTGAAGGCACGTTTGTCCGACGGTAGTTTACCCCTTTTTCGGTTCGAACGGTCAATTGTACAAACAAAGGTATACTCTAGGAACTTCGGTTCACTAGACGAGTATTCTTAGGTATAAGTTTAACCCTTTTTTGGGCCTGAGGGAATAAATTTATGAAAAAGGAACCCCCACATAGTCCATAGTTAAGCTCTTTTCAGACTCCCTAAAAGTGGAAATATTGTCGAGTGATCTTGTTTCTTTACAATCGTTAAACCGGTCCAGAAGAACATCCATTACAGAGTCCATAGTTAAGCTCTTTTCAGAGTCCTTAAAATTGAAAAGATCGTTGAGTGACCTTGTTCTTTCACACTTGTTAATTGGTTCAGAAAAACATCTATTGGCATGAGTTTACCCCTTTTTCTGGCCTATATATTAAGGAGGAAAAAGGTACACCTCGGGAGATTTGTCTCGTCGAGAGAGTTCTCCTCAGTAAATTTCACCTTTTTCGAGCTAAGGAGACTAAATTTAGAAAAAGGGAGTGAGTCCATAGTTAAGCTCTTTTCAGACTCCTTAAAATTGAAAAGATTGTCGAGTGATCTTGTCTTTATCACACTCGTTAAAATGATTTTGAATAGAAGTCTTTTCGGTGATAATTTATCCCTTTTTCGAACCAACTAGACTATCTTCGAAAAAGGTACCTCGGTGGAGTCTTCTTTTGCACTTTTTCAGACTCTCTAAAAATGAAAAACCATCAAGCTTACATTCTCTAGGCTCATTTAAAATTACATTGAAGGACGTTATCATTGTGTCTTGTTAATCGCATTTGCATTCCTGCATATTTGGCCTAATGCTGGCTCCATGTGGTTCTCAACTGAACCTTTGAAACATGCCTTATACACAAGCCTTGTAGCACTTTGCCTCTGTGTCTTGACACCTTGACCCATGGAGGAATTTTCTCGAGTGCCTTCTTCCTGCACATGTTTCCTTGCTCTGAGAATCAATGTTTTCCTCACGCTTGGAACTAGTATGTTTGCAACACTCGTTCCTCCTTTGTAACGTAGCATTCTTTTATTCTTTTTCAAGCTTTCAAAATATTGAAAAAAAAAAAATCAAATATACCCCAAAAAGAGGATGGGAAAAGTATTTTGTTTTTATGGTAGCACAATGAGTCTCCCTTGGAAAAATCACATCCTTTCATTTGTTCGTCAGGCTCTGGGATTTAATATGACCTTAGGGAGTTGTTATCGTAACATAGAGTTGTGTCCTCCTCCGTTTGGTTATTCTTACAAACATATGGAGAGTTTGCATTGCCTCCTACATCATAAACTTATGTCACTATCATGTTGTCTGAGTCTCATATTTCATTGTGCTATTGTCCAAGGGAAGTTTTACCCAACTTGAGTCGGCCCTTCTGTAGTTTGTCTCTTGTCCTCATGCCTGGCCATCCTGAAATTCCAATCAAAGTCTTTGTTCAAAATCAATGAAGTTCCCTACCTGATCACCAAGATCTTCTTGTTTGTTCCCTAAAAAGCCATCAAAGGCCTCTGGGTAATGAAGATGTACACTCACATTACACTCATACCTAAGTTTATAAGATCTTGAAGTTGTCGCTCGAGCTTTGAAGACCTCATCTCCAGCCATCAGGCGTCGATAGCTTCTTGAAGATGGATACTATTCATGTATATCTTTTGATTTTGAGATGTAGATCCATTGTGTATTGTTTGTGGCTACACTTTATATAGTTATATGACATGGATCTGTAGTGTATTTGATTGGAAACCATGATTTGTTTCATCCCGAGCATGGGTATGCCCGCCTCGGTGAGACAATTGTTATTTTGCAGATGGCACCTCCCAAACTCTGGTCCCGGGCTCACTCGCTTCATACGTTGATAAATATTTGTAATGTATTTCGACCATAAAATGCTCTTATGAACTCACACATTAGGGGGAATCTGTTATAACCCTAATTTTCACCAGACATGCATACCTAGGAGTAGGCCATCTTACTTACTATTTTTTCCAAGCCAATATTGAATAACTCTTCTTAAAAACCAATTTTTTGAAGATGTACGTGCCCTGCACCACTACTGCCCGCGTATGTATGCTATATTCACAATTATTTATCATGTACATATGCTAGCTGCACCATTAAAACCGACGTATACCCACAAAAGTTGCAAAAAATAAAAAGTTGCAAGGGAATATGGGTTTTTGGGTAGTTTCCTAACCAATCGACTGCCTATAGCCTGTCACCCAACTGAATAAATATATTTTTGGCATATAAAAGAATGTGTTGGGGTCCCATTCTAAGGAGAAGCATGAAAGAATTGAAACTCTACCCATTTCCTAATCCCCCCTTGCCCCAAGAATTTGCAGCCACATTGTGAGTTTGAGCCAGAATTCCCCATTCTTGCCCCTTTTTCCTCATCCATAAACTTATGCTTATTCTCTAGAGAGAAGTGTGAGAGAAGAAGGATACGTGGAAGCAGTTGGAGCTTGGTGAAGAGGAGCCTAGGACCGGGTTCGAGGAGCAGTCGCCGATCTCATTTTGTAAGTGACATTATGAGATTAATGTAAAGAAGTACTTTTGTCGTCCCTCCATATGATATGTTTTATCTCTATGTACGATTTACATTTTGTTATTACATCTAACCAATTAATCCATATATAGAATGCTTGTTCGTAGTTTCTTGTTTTTATTTTGGTGAATGTAGGTCAACCTTGGGAGGATATTTGTAGTCGAGAAGCGACCGAACGCATTGTGATCGACACCGGATGCCGAGTTCAAGGTAAGACTACCGGATCCCTATACTTTGTACTTTATATATGAATGTGGGGTGTTTTCGGGAAAGTGGTTAAAAGTAGGAAACTTTAGATGGTTATCTCTTCATGCACTTTAGAACCCTAGTGTAGTCCGTAGGAGGGTTTTCACACTATAGCAGATATGTTGAACAATATGCTTTAGGTGCTGATTTTAAAGAGGTTTATGCAACTTTGTGTCATTCTAACCAAGTTGAGGAATTGGATTACCATGTGCATGATAATATTTTGTATCATCTTGGCAAGCTATGTATCTCACAGGGTGACATAGTCAAGATCATAAGGGAAGCTCATTCTTCTCTTATTGCTGGCCCCTTTGGTATAGGAAAGACAGTGGCTAATTTGCAAAGGTATTTCTATTGGCCTAAAATGAATGAAAGTGTTTCAAGATATGTAAGAAGATGTTCTTTACGTGCTACAAGAAATCCTAGAAAAAGAAATTTGGGTTTGTATACTCCACTTTTGGTTCCTTCTCATCCCTGGGAAAGCATTTCCATGGACTTTGTAGGAGGTCTACCTATGTCTAAAAAGAATCATGATTATCTTTGTGTTCTGGTTGACCGTTTCAGCAAAATGTGTATTTGTATGCCTTGTAAGAAGCAGGTTACAGTTGAACAAACAACACAAATGTTCTTTCAGCATGTTTGGGTACATTTTGGGTTGCTTAAATACATTATTTCTGATCGAGATTCTTGATTTATTGGGAACTTTTGGTAAAGTTTATGGGAACTCATGGACACCAAGCTGAAAAAGAGCACAACTTTTCATCCACAAACTGATGGTCAAACATAAGTGGTTAATAGAACAATAGTGCATCTTCTTCATGGTTATTGCAACAAGCATCCTAATATTTGGGATGATCACCTACACTACAGTCAACATGCTTACAACCGGGCTAATCACTCTTCAACTCAAACATCTCCATTTGAGGTATGTTTTAGTTATTTGCCAAAATATCCTTTAGATTTTATCTTTGGGAAATACATTGCTATTGATGGTCAATATGACATTGATAGGGCAAATAAGTTCATTGAACAAATTCAGTTGGTGCATAAAATGGTACAAGAACAGTTGGAAAAGAGCCAAGCCAAGTACAAGACAAGACATGACAAGCATCGTGTTGATCACAGTTTTGAAGCTGGAGATGAAGTTTGGATTTACATTAGCAAAGAGAGGATTAAAGGAGAAGGTAAAAAACTAAAACCAATTAGATATGGACCTTTCAAGATTCTTGAAAATATTGGTAACAATGCCTTCCATTTGGATTTTCCTCCTTATATGCAAATGTATGTAGTTGTCAATGTTGAGAATTTGAGATTGTATGAGCCTCCTTTGATTGATGATCAAGGAGAGCATGTTCAAATTCCTTGTATAGATTATTTCTTTCTAGAACATCTTTCAGGGGTGCATGAAGACACAATCCTTGACATGAGGATGAGAAATTCAAAACGATGGAATGTGGAATACCTTTGAGTTGGTCTTAAAGGCACAAATCTAAGAAAGGCCAAGTATAATGAGGTGGAAAGGTGAGGGAACTGTACCCTCATTTTCATATTGACTGAAAGTAGTCTTTCGGAGGTCCAAAAGATCCCCAATGGGGAGGAGTGATCCAGGGGATCAAAATATGCTCAAAAATCAAAGTGCTAGGAATTGCTTCAAAACAGACTTGTCCATAGGCCTCGTCCTCACGATCTATGACACCCTGTTTCCCCCAGTTTGTAAATATAACTATAAATGGCCAAAAGACTATGGCAAACTTTATATGTGTGAATATTGATTCGATGGACTATTGTTTGAAAGGTAAACGAATGTGAACCTAATTATTTACTAAGAAAATGGACAAGTGTTGCATGACTAATGGAAGGGGGGGTTGTACTTAGAAAAACAATGAATTCTATACAGAGAAAGGGTGAAGGGGACCAGGAATGGTTGTGTTAACCTTCACCAAACCAGTGCTTACTGGATTTAATTTCTCAGGACTAGAACCGTCCTCTAACCCAAAAATGAATTACAGTTGGGATGGTGGGTGGGAAGACCTCCTCAAGAGTTAATGAGGGATGGGGTGTGTAAGCACTCATTCGTAAGGCTTCCATACTTGACCATTGACTAGGAATTCGGGCCACACAGGACCCTTTTGAAAGAGGCGAGAAGGGAAGGTATGGTGGGGGGAAGGGAGAACACGCATGCGAAGTGCAGAGACGGGAAATGAATCTCGGGGATTCAAGGAAGAATGGAAAAACTAAGAATTTTGGACACTAAAAATGATAGAGAAGGTTATGATACAAGCTGATAAACGAGGCTAGTCCTCCTTGTTTGGTATCGTGTAAACCATTTCTAGGATCCTGCAGGAAGAGGAGAGTAACCTCCATCCCTATTGTGGCTGAGGGAGAAGAAAATGATGTGTTGTAGAGCATTGTGGTCTAGCTCATGGGTGGCTAGTAGTAAATCCGTTTGGAGTGGTTGAGCCTACGGTTGGGTGGAAATGCGAACCCCTTCTAGCAGTCACTTCACATTGTCTGATTCTGATAAGTCTTTTCTCGGCCTTAATTTTTGAGTTAGAATGATGAATAATTTCTTGGTTTTTACGCATCACTATTACATATGACCAAATTTGCCATGGTTTTTCATTGCTATTGTCACACTTATCCGTTGCAATTTCCATGAAAGCAAAGACTATTTTTCATCAGTATATCCACGAACCAGGTGTTCGTGGAAACAACAATGAAATTATCTCTCCATGTGTCATCACCATCAAGATAGGTTTACCTTATAAATTGTGGAAATAGTGACGAAACTTCGTCCCAATAGGGACGAAAAACCGTGCCAAGGTAAAAACAACTATGGAAAGTTGTGACACAAAATCATGGCAATAGCGACGAAAATTGATGGCAGAGACAAAACTTATGACGTAGATGCTATATGTGGGACGCAAAACCGTGTGTTGGCGTTGGAAGTCACTCCTGGATTGCAGTAGGAGTAGAGACCGACACCCATCAGTTTATGTCACGATTTGTTTATAAAGAGGGTGATCGAATGGAAGTAAACCCAGAACAATATCACTTACTCAAAAAACTGGGTTGGAACAGCAAGGACATATGAGGTCTTGATTTAAATTAAGCCAGTAAATTTTCATAGTGGTGAGTGAGTGAAAGAAAAAAAAGGGAAAAGTCTCAGATATGAGATCCTCTCAGACCAGAGAAACTTAAAAGTAAACCTCAAACGTTGCAGAACTAATACAATCAAACATACATCATATAGTTACAACAACACCCGACTGGATCATCCATACCTGAGCTTGAGATTTAGAGGAACAAGGAAAGGAAGAGGCTGGCCGCCATTAAACAAGAAATCTCAAAATATCATTCTATAACCAGAGAACTAGAGGCTTTGTTAAAGCTTTACAGTCGGGAGCTTAGCTCTACCATAGATAAAATTACAAAAATGGAAAAATTGCCTACATATACTCAAAGCCAATAACATCAGCAAAATCGAGACTTATCATTAAAAACCTTACGTCTGCATGTTTACTAGAAAACTGCACCTGCAGTCTCTAGACGATCGTTTGTTTGTGTCAGATGCAACTAGGCTCCTAACAACCCTGCAAAAGAATTGACCTGTCTTAGGTCCCTTTCTGGACTTTCCATTTATGTCAGAGACGATGTATAACAACCACCAACCACATCAATAAATGCTTCCTTGGGATTGAGAATAGTCTGGCCAACTCTGCACTCTTGGGACGTGGAGGCCCTCTCGCGCTGCCACCTGGATCGGTTGAATGACCTAATGGATAAGGCGTGGAGGCTGGTGCAAAGACTGGGGCACATGACTGGAAGTGGTGGATGAGCGATGACTAAGCAGGGATGAGGGGAAATAGAGAATGAGGAGGTGACGAGACATGATTGGTAGAGGGAGGATGCGTCGCTTATGAAAGAGTGATGTGGAAAGGAGAGGGACAGGTGTCAGAAGGCAAGAGGTCGGAATGAGAATAAGGTGGGTCAGGATGGCACTGAGTGGAGGTGAGATATAGGGTGGAAGATAGGTGGCAGAAGATGAAAGGTCCACCTTAAAGGCATAATAGTGAGGGGGATCCAGAATCCATCCTCAGCCGCAGATCCAGGTGCCTTAATCATAGCTGCTCAAACTTGTGCACTCAATTCCAGATCCCCCCCTCCACCCTAAAGGTAGAAAGGCATGGGGGCTCTGGAATCCAACCTTGTCCGTATATCTGGGTGCACAGATCCTAGCTGCCCAGCTTTGTCCGTTGCTTAACGAAATGTGCATTGCATCCCAAACTTAGGGTAAGTGGGTTTTTACTCCACTTCTTGCCATCCTTTCGCCAAAGGGGGTCGCCTATTAGGAAAAATAACCCCCTACATGTTTAGGTGCTAACATTAGGCTCCATGGGGGATAGAGTCATTCCTGTGATGCTCTAAGAACTCATTTTGCAGTTCCAGTGCCTTGTTTTTGGGCTATGGAGTCATTTATTAAGCCGAAGATGAACATAAAACAATATTTACAATAACAGAGGAGTCGTTTAAGGCTCAGAAAAAACATTTCTTCAGGAAATTCCCATTTACTTGGCTATTAAAAACTTCTTTTCCCTCCAAATCCTATAACCTGTAAGTGTTGTTCGAGAATACTTCAGATATTTTGAAGGGCCCAATCTAGAGGGCATCAAACTTGCTGTGTTTGCCTCTATCCTGCCTGGGTGCATCCCACTTAAGCACCAAATCTCCCAGCTCAAATACCCTCTTCCTGACCTTCCTATCAAAGGCCTACTTGATCTTCTGCTGATGATTGTAAGCTCTGTCCATTACTCGCTCCCTAATCTACTGCACTTCCACCGTTTGATGAATCCTTCTTGACCATATGGTCCAGCTCTCCTTCTTGATCCTGAAAGAATTTCCCTACAGGTAAAGTGAGCTGGGTGGGAAAAACAACCTCCATCCCATAAACAAGTTGAAAAGGTGAGGTGCCCAAGGACTTCTTCGTTGTCACTCGATCAACCCATAGAGTGAATTTGAGCTTTGAATCCCAGGCCCTCTTATTTTCTTCCAATAATCTTTTAATGAGATTAATTAGGATTTTATTAGAAGATTCTTCCAGTCCATTTCCTTGAGGATAATAGGGAGTGGAGTGAATTAGTGAAATCTTGAACTTCTCACATAACTTAACCAAAGGCTTAGACTTGAAAGAAGCAACATTATCGGTGACAATTCTGCTGGGACAACCAAATCTGGCTATGATGTCCTCCAGGAAACTGATAATTACCTTGTGTGAAGCACTCCTGGTGGGGACAGCTTCTATCCACTTGGTGAAATGGTCCATTGCAGTCAGGATCCATCTGTGTTGGCCACTTGAGGGAGGATGAATTTCTCCAATGAAGTCCAATCCCCACTGTTGAAAGGGTGTTGAATCTACTATAGGCTTAAGTGGCAGAGATTTGAAATGCTACTTTCCTGAGAATCTTTGGCATTTGATGCAAGCTTTGACTTCATTGAAGACATCAGTGAATAAAGTGGGCCAGCAGTACCCAACTCTGAGAATTTTGTGGGCTGTGGTCTTCCAAAAATGATGACGTCCACAAAAGCCGCCATGGAAATCGAAATAACTTTCTAGGCTTCCTGTGGGTTCAAACACCTCAGAAACACCCCTACAGGGTCTCTCCAGTACAAGGCTTGGTCAATAAGGAAATATCTGTTCGCCTTGAGCTTCAATGCTCTTTCCTTGCTTTTTCCTGTTCCATCAGGAGGCTTTAATTCTTGCTGAAAGTACAAAATGTCTTTGTACTAGGTGCACTCTACTAGTGATAAGCCGCCCTGAGAGATTTTGCTGGGCGAATCAACTTACTGATATCCTGAGAAAGCATTGATAAAAGTAACCCCCAAGGCCTTGCAATTGGATTCAGCCAACAACTTGGCTAAACCCTACCCTTTAACCAACTTGGTGGGCTTAATCTCCAGTTCAAACTCCAGGATCTTGGCAATCCATTTGCCTCTTCTCTCAACTATGTCAAGCTGTATAAGGATGCCCTTCACAGAGGCTGAACGAACGTATGCAGTTTCTCTCGAGTGCAAGACATAGACTCTGAAAGATTTGAGAGATTTCACCAAGGCATAGGCCTACTTTGCCATGATCTCGTACCTGATTTCTGCATCTCTCAGTGCCTTACTAAAGAAGGAAATAGGTTTTTCTCGCCCTTCCTCATTTTTCTGCAATAAGACCGCTTCTACTGTATCAAAAGAAGCAAAAGAAAAAATTAGGAAATCCTTGGAATAATCAGGATTGATCAGCACAGGTGCCTCGGTTAATGCCTGTTTTATTTGGACAAAAGATGCCTTGGGCTCAGTAGTCCATTTTACTTCATTTCCATTTCTGAGCATGGCTGTGATGTGCTTCACCAATTCAACAAAATTTGAGACGAACCGCCTCAGGAAGTTGATCTTCCCTAAAAAAACCTAGAATTCCTTTCTAGACCTAGGAAGTGACAGGGTTTGAATTGCTTCTACCCTGCTGGGATCAATTCTCACTCCCTTTGCTGATACTATATGGCCCAACAACTTCCCCTCCTTCATAGAAAACAAATATTTCTTGGGATTTAAGGAAAGGTCAAACTTCCGACATTTCAAGAAAACTTTCCTTAAGTGACAACAGTGCTCTTTATCAAACCTAGAGAAGATTGTGATGTCATCTAGATAGATCACCACAAACTGATCTTTCTCCCCAATGAAGTCTATGTCCATGGCTTGCTGAAATGTTGCTCTTGCATTCATCAATCCAAAAGGCATTTTGACATACATGAAAGTGCCCCAAGGAGCGGTGAAGGTTGTTTTTTCTCTGTCCTCTGGCATGACTGATATCTGATTATAGACAGAAAAACTATCAATCATTGATATCCTAGATGCACCGGTTACCCTCTGCAATATGTGTTCCATGTTGGGCAAGGGATAATTGTCCTTCTTTGAGCACCTGTTCAGGTTCCTGAAATCAACA
>ML783351.1:141572-159837 GCA_009831015.1 Picea engelmannii | reverse complement strand
GGAGTGCTCTATGGGGGGGACTGGGTCTTAAGATATATAAGAAGATTGATCCAACCTATTTTTTTAATACATGAAAATTTGTCATAGAATGTGTGTGATTTTAATGGTAGTGACATCATTGGTTTGGGATGGAGGATGAAGAGATAGTAAATTTATGGTATTGAGGTGAGTAGGAGAAGGCCTTGGTCTAGTAACATGCTTTGAAGGATTAGGGTTGGATATATGGTTAGTGTTTCTAGAGTGATATAAAATAGGGTGCCTCGGTACTAATTTGCAATGTTGAAAGCATGGATAAAGGATTGCTTGCATGGTAATGTTGAAAGCATGGATAAAGGATAAAGGATCATTTTATTGTAGTTTCATTCACACTATAGTTATATAAAGATTTATCTTGCAACAATGTCAAATCTCATTATGTCCATCAATATCCAACAATTCTCCATAAGAAGTTTCTTAGGTCACTCCCATTTACCACCTTTGTTTACACATCAAAAAAATTTCTACAATATTGCCACTAAAGTTTTGTAGGTGCTAATATGACATGTTGACTTGGAATAATGTGCCTCCTATATGTGCTTATCACACTCAACTCCTATTGGAGCACACAAGTTTTTAAGGAGGTTTAACAAGTTGTACATAATTGTACTTAGAGGAAATATGAACTCATTTACATAAATATTGGGTCTATGGTATATTAACACTGTCAATTCAGTGTACCCGATGTCTAGAAGTGTCTAGGATAGTCAACACGATTCTCAGTAGTGCTGAAGTTAAGAAATCAACCACTCAATTGTATGACATCCTCTTATGCTGGATCACTAATGGAACAACTATAAATAAGTGATTCACTTCAACTAGTGAATCACACAGTTCAATTGGGTTATAAGGTTTCCTTCCATCCATTGAGTATCTGACATTGTATATGAATGATTTAGTGATTTCAAGGGTACAATATTCTCATATTTGGGTTTGCACATTATTTATGTTTATCATTAATATGAAGTCATGTTCTAGACCAAATGTGGCAACATCATTGCACATGCATTTGTACTCACTTTGACATTTGATTATATGCTACATAATGGTTTTGAGTGTCCTTGGTTGCTTAAAAGGAAATTGCAATTCGTTGTTTCAATCATGGTTTAGAATGTTATCTTCCAAAATAGCACCAAGTAGTTGATTTATAATGCCAAATGTTATGATCAACAAAAATATGGAATTTGGGGAAAACATGTTAAAAGTTGGGAAAATAAAAAATATGGTCTTATGCTCTCGGGCTTACTAAGGTTTATCTGTAGGGTTTTAAAAAAATAATGGTCTTACTAAGGTTTATCTGCAGGGTTTTAAAAAAATAATGGGCCTGAGGCCCAATATCAAAGCACCAAAGTCATTCAATTATCGGTCACACAACACAACACAACTCACAACACATAACAAAGATCAGCGCCCAAAGTCAAGCACCAAATCAAGAAGGGAGGATCCCACAAGGGACAATGCTCAACGCATCGAGGAATATGCAATGGAGGGTGATTTTTATATGCAGGAATATGCTAAATATTGAGCACACAATGTACATTCATGAAGTGTTCAGAGTTACTCGCCATCCTCTCCCTCACCCTCGCCCTTCTCCTCTGCATGTTCCCTCCTTCTCCTCTGCGTGCATGCCCTCCTTCTCCTCTATGTGTGCCCTCCTTCTCCTCTACGTGCGTGCCCTCCTCCTCTGTGTGCACTCTCATCCTCTGTGTGTGCCCTCCTCCTGGCGTGCCCTCCTCCTCTGCATGTGCCCTCCTCCTCTACGTGCACCCTCCTTAACCTTGCATGTGTGCCCTCCTCCTCTCTACTTTGCGTGCAACTAATGAGCGCGAGAGTGATCACTTCAAATGTATTTTGTTTTTTTTTTCAAAGCTTTGTTTTGTTATTTGTTTTTTTTTTTATTATTTTATTTTATTTTATTTATATATAATGTAATTTATATATTATATAATATATATAATTTATAAATTATATATTATAATTTGTATAATTTATAAATTATATATATATTATATTTAATATTATGGTTCAACATGTCATTGTAGGCCCTACATACCTAGAAACTTCCTTTAGGACCTAAGGCTTGGGTTTCCTCTCTCAATCTTGTCCAAGGACCCAAGACCCATACCCAGTGCTCAAAATATCCTATTGATTCCCATACTCCCACTTGAATGCCAAAGATACCCTCGAGAGGTCATCTATGGTGGTTTGAGGTGTCATTCATGAATTTGAGCCCTAGAAGTTGCCTAAAACCTTGAGAGATTGGGTGTGCTAGTTTGAGGTGTCATGTTTGTCCATGGATGCCTATAAGCTTTGTAATTCGAATAAGCCTTGGGTTCCCTCCTCAACCATATCAAGGCCTTCAGACCCATAGCTAATGCTCAAAACCTTGTGAGAGCACTAATATCATTTCTTAGAGGCCAAGGATACCCCTCTGGAGTTTATGTGTGGTACTTTGAGGCATTATTCTTGGCTCTAAATGACTCAAATATTTATTTAGAACCTAAGGCATGGCCTTCTTCCCTATATCATTTCCAAGACCTTGAGACACATACCTACTACTCAAAAACACCTAGTAGCACTGACATCCCCAACCATAGGTTGGAATACCCTCAAAAGGCCTTGTGTGGTTATACGAGTCATCCTTATTGGCCCTAGCTCATTGAAAGCTTCCTTTAAGGCATAAAGTTCATGTTTCCTCCCTTGACCATGTTAAGGCCCCTAGACCCATACCTAGTGCTCAAGAATGTTAGTGTTACCTATATACCTAATTGGAAAAGGATGCCTTTAAGAGGTCATTTGTGGTGGTTCAAGGTGTCATTTATGGGAAGCATAAAAAGTGGGCTGCGAAGAATATTGTAGCAATGATGCAAGAAACAACACCTCCCACCATGTATTACAAGTCTTGTGAGAGAAAGTGACACACCAAGATTACTGAAAATTACACCTCGATAAATGCCCCAAGCACTTCTAAAAGATAAAATAAGAAGTAGTTGCACTACCATTCAAAAGAAGGTACCATTAATTAGTTGCAATTCCATTCAAAAGGAGGTCATTGTTGCTCGTGTCTAGTCCTAGTACAATTTCCTTGTAAAATTTGTATAATATATTTGGAGAATGATAATTTTGAAGGTGCTAGGCCTATTCCTACACACCACGACCAAATCACCTCTCATTGACAGTATTTGTATTGATCCATTTTATTTTTGGGTTTGAACAATCCGCAAAACAGGATTCGGTAAATTACAATGTCCTAAGTGATCGATCCACAAAAGGGGATTGATGAGATGAATAATAACTCAATAATAAATATAACACTCTTTGCAGTTACAATATTTCAACAATAAAATCATGAATTCTATAATCTTGTAATCCTTATCCCTTATAACCTAATCCCCACCAATCTTCTAAAACCTATAAAACCTATAGATTGTCATACCTATTATCCATAACGTCCCCAACCGATAACTATAATTCCCAACCCATGTAATCATAAGAAACCTTAACCCTTATAACGCTTAACCCTTATGCTTATATACCCTTATAACCCTTAACCTCTGACATATGACCTTATAACCCTTAACCCCTATCATGATCAACCCCTAACTCTTATAATCCTTAACTCATGTAATCATTATAACACCTAATGGATTTAACTGTTATTACCCGTGTATTGCCTAACTGTTATAATGTATAACAACCATAACCCCTAACCTCTATTGTGTCCATCCCATGTAACATCTAACCCAAAACCCATTTAATGTATATAACCAATAATCCATAACCCTTATATTCATTAACCCTTGATACCCCCAACCCTTATAACTACTAAAAGTATTATCACTAGAGTCCTTAATCCTTCTAACACCTAATGAATATATACCCTAACTAACTCATTATACCCAAATCTTAGAAATCCTATGATGACTAGCAAGTATAAGCTCTATAACCCTTAAAACCTATAACTCCTAACCCCTATAATGAACATCCCTTGTAATTACTATCACCAATAACAAATATAACCCCTAAACTTTATAATACCTTGCTTGTATAATGGATAAACCTTATAATTTCCATAATCATATAAACCCCCATTCTCATAGCCCCCGAGACATTTAATCCCTAACTCATTTAAACCCCAATCCTTATAATCATTGTCTCCCTCTACTCTTAACCTATATGACCTTTAATCCTTAAACCAATAACCCATATAACCTATAAAACCTAGCAACTAACAATTATAATTAATAAAACTTAACAAGTAATCCCTAATTGCTAACAATATTAATCAATATCACCTTTAATCCATAACCAATATAGACTCTAACTAACCCTAACAACCCATATCACCCTTAAATAGTATAACTACTAATCCACCCCTATAAACCCCTACCCTTATGACACCTATAATCTCAACTAACTTATATAAGACCTAAAACCAACATAAATCCCACCCCCCAACCATTATCCCTCATAAATTTTATAACTCCTAACATCAAGATATTTATAACCTCATGCCCCTTAACATTTATATCCATTAGCCACTATAAATCCCAACCCATATAACCTCCAAAACTTGGACACAAGAGCCATGCAAGGAGTGCGTAGGCCGGGTAGAAGTCTCAGGGTTGTGAACCTGAGTGAAGTATTGAAGGACTGCTGCTACAGGTGTGCGCAGAGTCGAGGAACTTCAACACTTAGACGTGGTTGAAGGTTTGCCGCAAGGAGTGCATGCAAGAGTTTTCTGAAGGACTTGAGGTCGTGGAAAAGCTCAGGAGGGATAAGGCCTTCAAAATCATTGAAGACAGTGAAAGGAAAGTTGTGACTTGAAGTTCGAGGGAAGCGTCGTGAGTTTGCGCACAGGAGGGCGAGTTCCATGGAGGAACACTTAGTCATTTCGCATATTTCATCAAGGAGAACGGACAGATGAAATTCTCCGAGGAGATTTTTTGAAATTCCATGGGTCGTTAGATCTTGCAGAGGTGCAGGGTAGATACAGCGTCATATTCTCTAGAGGTTTAAATGTCAGGAGGGGCAGAGCCATTGATCAGGGCCACGAGGACTGTTGGATATACACGTATATCGTGTATCAGGGTTTCGTAGTTCGAAACTCCAAATTATTGCAATAGGAATCGTGATATCGTGATACGCGATATCTTGACAAGTCGAAGGATAGTGTGTGGGCCACAGTGGAGTCGGCGAGTGGAGGACAGGTGGCACGAGCTATCAGATTTTCGCAGTGAGAAGTGTTGAAAACATTGCATCAGGATTCGCGAAATTGCGAGCCCCGAATTGCCGACAGAGGTGATGGGACGTTGAAAGGTCAACTCACACGCGTGTCGGGTAATCAACATATCGGGGGTCGGGAGTCGGTAAAACGAAGTGTTCGACATCGCGAGTAGTGAAATCACGATAGGAGAAGTCCCAATGAGATAAGGGACCGTTGAAAAGTCAAAGAAGCAAGCTCATTGGAGTTTCAACATATCGTGAGTTGGAAGTCGGTAAAGTTAATGGCTTGATATCGCGAGCGGTGAAATCGTGATAAGGAAAGTTTCGACAAGGTTAAGGAAGGGTCAACGTTGACTGGTGACCAGGTTTCATAGATTTAAGAGACCAGCGTTCAACCATTGACCTTGCGATACCGCGAAGTCCAATTCCCCGATAAGTAAAGAGAGGGGGGGATCGCGCGAAGAATTCTGTGGGTGTAGATTTCCCAATAGGGAAATAGAAGAACATTTGAGTTCTTCGGGCCATGAGGAAGAGAATATCCTGCGAGTGGACGTGTCCGCGAGTGCGTGCTGCGTCAGTTTGGTATCAGAGCACAAAAAGTTTCTTTGCTTTCTGTAGCAAAGAAGAGGAGAATTCACCATGCCACTGAGAAGAGATAGACAGTCACCTGATCCAGAGGATAGGGAAATGCCAAGGAGAAGACACAGGTAGGTAACAGATCCAATCATAGAGAGACAGATGCATGATCTCCGAGCCAGACTCGAAGACATGGAGACATCACAAAGACGCACAGCCAGTGTGGGGGATTTGAGTGATTCCGAAAGTGAAGTCAAGGCTGAACGTGAAGAGGAAGTTGTAGTTGAAGATGCATCAAACAAGCGTTTGATCAGAGCTATTGCCAGGATGGGTGCAAGAGAGAAAATGGACATTCCAGTTTACGAGGGAAACTTGGCTGCAGAGGAGCTTCTAGACTGGATTAGAGCTCTAGATACCTACTTCGACTATGAAGATGTCGAAGAGGACAAGAAGGTTAGGCATGCTGTCACTAGATTGAAAGGACATGCAACATTATGGTGGGATGAACTACAAGCTGACAGACGCTGCAAGGGCAAGCAAAAGATCAAAAGATGGGATAGGATGATCGTGAAGATGAAGGAGAAATTCATCCCCAAAGATTATCAAATTACTATGTTCAGGAGGATGCAGAACCTGAGACAGAAGCTAATGACAGTGAAAGAATACACTGAAGAATTCTATAAACTAAACATCAGAGCAGGTCATCAGGAGAGCGATGATGAGAAAGTTGCCAGGTATATGAATGGCCTGAGATATGATATCCAGGATGAGATGAGCATGGTAACCATTCAAACGGTGGAAGATTCTTATCAAATGGCTCTGAAATCTGAGGAGAAGCTGAGCTAAAAACAGGGTCAGAGGGGCCGAGGCAGAAGTTAGCCCAGAGGCAAGGCAGTTGCCTGGGCCAAATTCCAGAAGCCCAAGGAGGAATGGAAGAAACCTCAGACTCGTATAGAGAGAGGTGGAACCTCACAACGGGGACATCCATATATTGAACAAAGAGGACAACATAATGAGCAGAGAGGAGATTATGCTGACAACAATACTTTTCCTCATACTAGAGGTAGAGGAAGAGGAAGAGGTGGAGTAATTACATGCTTCACATGTGGAAAGAATGGGCACAAGTATTACGAGTGTCCATAGAAAAAGAAAGACATTGGAGAAGCTCACATCACCGAAGTGCAGAGGCAAGATGTTTAGGTAGAAGATGCTGAAGGAGGAAGATCACTCATGATGCGAAAAGTCCTTTTGACACCTGAGAAGGAGGTGGAAAGTTCAGTCCAAAGGACTAGAATTTTTAGAACTGCTTGCAAGACCAAGGACAGGGTATGCAAGGTCATTTTAGATAGTGGTAGCACAGATAATCTTGTTTCTACAAGGATGGTAGAGAAGCTGGAGCTGGAGACGACTGATCATCCAAGCCCATACAGAGTTTCGTGGATATAGAAAGGACACCAGGTAACTGTTACTAAACAATGGTTGGTTGAATTCATGATAGGAGGATATAATGATAAGATCTTATGTGATGTCATTCCTATGGATGTTTTTCATCTATTGTTGGGTAGACCATGGAAATATGACAGAAATGTGATTCATGATGGGAGAATGAACACATACACTCTAGAGAAGAATGGGAGGACGCACATGTTGCTTCCAATAAAGGATAAAGAGGTGAAGCTGGAGATAAGAAACACAATACTTCTCATGAGTGGGAATGAACTTCTTACAGAGGTTAAGAAGAAGGAGGATCCACACTTCTTTGTGGTCAGAAAGTCGAGGATTGTTTTGACCAGCATAAGAGTGGATGATTTGCCAGAGGAGATTTAGGAACTGCTGGGAGAGTTCGCTGATATAGTCGTTGACGAATTACCTCATTCGTTACCACCGATCAGGAGTGTGAGTCATCATATTGAACTCATACCAGGAGCCAGTTTTCCAAACAAAGCCATGTACAGATTGACGCCGTAGGAGAATGAGGAGGTTAAAAGGCAAGTCCAGGAGTTATTGGACAAAGGTTTGGTCAGGGAAAGCTTGAGTCTGTGTGTTGTTCCAACAGTACTCAGTCCGAAGAAAGACGGAGGCTGGAGGATGTGTACCGACTCAAGGGAGATCAACAAAATAACCATCAGGTATAGATTTCCATTGCCGAGGATGGATGATCTGATGGATTTCTTGAGTGGAGCAAAGTATTTTTCAAAGATTGATTTGAAAAGCGGATATCACTAGATTCACATGAGAGAAGGTGATGAATGGAAAACAACATTCAAAACAAACGAGGGTTTGTATGAATGGCTTGTTATGTTTTTTTGCTTAACAAATGCACCAAGTACCTTCATGAGGTTGATGAACGAAGTCCTGAAGGAGTTCATCGGGAAATTTGTCATTGTGTATTTGGATGACATACTGGTTTACAGTAAAACAACAGCTGAACATCTGAAGCATTTGGCCATTGTGATGAAGAGATTACAGCGAGAGAAGTTGTTGATAAATATGAAGAAATCCTCATTCATGAAGACAGAACTCATTTACTTGGGGTTTGTTGTTTCGGTGAATGAGTTGAGGATGGATCCAGATAAGATGGAAGTGATCAAGAATTGGCCATCATCGAGGAATATTTTTGAGGTGAGAAGTTTTCACGGATTGGCTAGTTTCTACCAAAAGTTCATAAGGAATTTCAATGGAATTAGAACAGCAATGATGGATACAGTGAAGAAGTGGCATAAGTCTTTTCACTGGACTGATGAGGCTAAGAATAGCTTCAAATTGTTGAAAAGGAAGATCACAGAACAACTAGTTTTGGTGTTTCCGGATTTCCAGAAGACATTTCAGGTGAAGTGTGATGCAAGCGGATTTGCAATCGGGGCAGTCTTGAATCAAGAAGACAGACCAATCGCGTATTTCAACGAGAAGATGAATGAAGCAAAATTGAAGTACTCCACATATGACAAGGAGTTTTATGCTATCATACAGGCATTAAAGAAATGGAGGCATTACTTGATCTCGAAAGAGTTTGTATTGTACAGTGACAATCATGCACTGCAGTTTGTGACTCAACATGAGAAGTTGAATTAGACACATGTCAAATGGGTTAAGTATATGCATAATTTCACTTTTGTGATAAAACATATTTCTGGTACTGCTAACAAAGTTGCTGATGCTTTGAGCTGGAAGTGTTTGCTGTTGCAGTAGTTCAGATTCAAAACGTTGGGTTTTGATGATCTCAAGGACATGTACGTAGATGATCCAGATTTTATGGAAGTGTATGAAGCAGCTGAGAATCCAGTTCTCATAGATAGAAGCCAGTGGGCCGAGTACATGATCCAGGAAGGATTGTTGCTCAAAGGCAATTAGCTGTGTATTCTGAAATGCTCCATGAGGGAGAATCTACTGAAGGAGAAACACAGTGGTGGATTAGCAGGACACTTTGGCCATGAAAAGACATTTGCAAAGCTGAATGGGTCATATTTTTGGCCGGGAATGCGAGCAGACGTCAATAGGTTTGTAGACAGATGCAAAATTTGCCAGCATTCGAAGGGGAGAAAGCAAAATGCAGTGCTCTATCAACCATTACCCATACCAGAGAGGTCGTGGGATGCGATAAGCATGGATTTCATATTGGGGTTGCCAAGGATGCAAAGAGGATTTGATTCAATCTTTGTGGTAGTGGATAGATTTTCCAAGATGGCACACTTCATCCCATTCCAGAAGACTAGTGATGCAACTCACATTGCTAACCTGTTTTTCAAAGAGGTCATTCGACTTCATGGGTTGCCAAGGAGCATTGTTTCAGATCGAGACACTAAGTTCATAGGGAATTTTTGGAGGACCTTATGGAAGAAGCTGGGAACTAACCTGTTGTTTAGTTCAGCATATCATCCGCAGATGGATGGACAGACAGAAGTGGTGAACAGAGGTCTGGGAGACTTGCTGAGAAGCTTGGTGACAGAGCACCATAGCCAGTGGGACAACATATTACCACAGGAAGAGTTTGCGTATAATGAATCAGTGAATCGAAGCACAGGCCAGAGTCCATTTCAGGCTGTCTATGGGATTTAGTGGAGGGGAATTTCTGAACTGAGGGATTCAGAACAGACTGTGACTAGGAGCGCTAGTGCAGAAGAATTCACAGAGGCGATGAAGGAACTTCATAGGCAGGTGAAGGAGCAACTGCTAAATTCAAGTCAGGAGTATAAGCGCAGAGCAGATCAACATCAAAGACAACTTCAGTTTGAGGTTGGTGATCTGGTTCTGGCACATTTGAGGAAGGAAAGGTTCCCGAGAGGAACATATAATAAGTTGAAGATGAAGAAAATCGGGCCATGCAAGTTCTTGAGAAAATTTGGGACAAATGCTTATGAGATTGAATTATCTGATGGGATCGGAATTTCTCCGATATTCAATGTCTCAAATTTGTACCCATATAGAGTTAGAGAAGCAGAAGCTGGAGTTGAGCAGCCATTGATCCAGTGGATGAAACAAATGCCGGTTGCAGAGAAACCGCATATGGAGTGCATACTAGATAAGAGAGTGAACAAGAGGACCAGGCAAAAGCAATACTTTGAGTATCTGGTCAAATGGAAGAATCATCCAGTTGAAGATGCCAGCTGGGAGACTGAAGCGGAGATACAGAAGCATGGATAGACCATGCATGAGCTCATGGACAGGAGTCCATGAAAGTTTTCAAGTGAGGGAGTATGATGCAGGAGCATCTCCCACGTCAAGCGAGCCAGCGCGGAAGCGGAGGACAACTGGACAAGCCAGCACAAATTTTGAAATTTCCTTGAAGATGATGCACGATCTTAAATGAAGTCATTTAAGAAGAGGCGCACTTGTATATTGTAATCAGACCTTGAGCCTTTAAGCTCTCGTCCTTTAGTAGATAGAGGCATTTAAGATAGTTAATGCAGGTAGATAGGATTTTAATTCTAGATTAGACTGTTTGAGAGCGCAAGAGGGAAATGGGATATAGACACCCTCATTGTGCATTTGTAACATTATTCTGAAGAAGAACAAGAGCATGCAGAGAGTTATGTAAGAACACCCATGTATAGATATTTGAATTAATAGAAGAGCTTTGATTCAAATTCATGAGAATTCCTGCAAGGAGTGCAGTTGAAGTGTCCGCAGGGAGTGCATTGACAGAGGGTTCAGATAGAGATAACTTTTGTCCTCATTCATCCCAAGGGTGCAGTTGGACACAGGAGCCATGCAAGGAGTGCGCAGGCCAGGTAGAAGTCTCAAAGTTGAGAACCTAAGTGAAGTATTGAAGGAATGCTGTTGCAGGTGTGCGCAGAGTCGAGGAACTTCAACAATTAGACGTGGTTGAAGGTTTTCCGCAAGGAGTGCGTGCAAGAGTTTTCTGAAGGACTTGAGGTCGTGGAAAATCTCAGGAGGGATAAGGCCTTTGAAATCATTGAAGACAGTGCAAGGAAAGTTGTGACTTAAAGTTCGAGGGAAGTGTCATGAGTTTGCGCGCAGGAGGGCGAGTTCTGCGGAGGAACACTTAGTCATTTCGCATATTTCATCAAGGAGAACGGACAGACGAAATTCTCCGAGTATTTTTTACGAAATTCCGTGGGTCGTTAGATCTTGCAGAGGTGCAGGGTAGATACGGCGTCATATTCTCTATAGGTTTAAATCTCAGGAGGGGCAGAGCTGTTGATCAGGGCCATGAGGACCATTAGATATACACGTATATCGTGTATCGGGGTTTCGTAGTTTGAAACTCCAAATTATTGCAATAGGAATCGCGATATCGCGATACGTGATATCCCGACAAGTCGAAGGATAGTGTGTGGGCCACAACGGAGTTGATGAGTGGAGGACAGGTGGCATGAGCTATCAGAGTTTCGCAGCGAGAAGTGATGAAATCATTGCCTCAGGATTCGCAAAATCGTGAACCCTGAATTCCCGATAGAGGTGACGGGACGTTGAAAGGTCAACTCGCACGTGTGTTAGGTAATCGACATATCGGGGGTCAGGAGTCGGTAAAATGAAGTGTTCGACATCGTGAGTAGCGAAATCGCAATAGGAGAATTCTTGACGAGATAAGGGACCGTTGAAAAGTCAAAGAAGCGAGCTCATCGGAGTTTCTACATATCGTGAGTCGGAAGTCGGTAAAGTGAATGGCTTGATATTGCGAGTGGCAAAATCATGATAAGGAAAGTTTCGACAAGGTTAAGGAAGGGTCAACGTTGACTGGTGATCGGGTTTCAGATATTTAAGAGACCAATGTTCAACCATTGACCTCCCGATACTGCGAAGTCCGATTCCCTGATAAGTAAACAGAGGGGGGGATCATGCAAAGAATTCTGTGGGTGTATATTTCTCGATAGGGAAATAGAAGAACATTTGAGTTCTTCGGGCCGTGAGGAAGAGAAGATCCTGCGAGCGGATGTGCTCGCGGGTGCGTGCTGCATCATTAACCATTATAACATCGACCCCACCTGATTCCCATCACCTATAAAATCTATAGAAATTTATCTCTATTATCCTTTACATCTCCAACCCCTATCACACCCAAACCATGTAATATTTGGAAACCTTAACCTTGATGACTATTAACCCATTATACACAACCTTTAAATAATAATAATAATAATAATAACAACAACAATAACAATAACAATATATATTTTAAGTTCACGTCCAAGACAAACACCAAATTAGTGTATGAGATACCCTTGTTTGTGGGAAAAGGTACCACCTCAGTGCAGTGATTTGATTGCTAAAATCTACGGACATGTACATATCCTACCCCCCTTCGGATTTGGAGATGTGATCTCCAAGAAGGAAACACATGTTATTAACAATTAGGCCCACTCAGGTTGTACTCATGTGACCATTAACAAGTATACCCACTATAACCATTAAAACCTATAGCTCCTAACCCCTATAATGAACATTTATCATAATCACTATCACCACTAACAAATTTAATTCCTAACCTCTATAATACCTTACCCATATCATTCTTAATCCTTATAATTTCCATAATCATGTACTAAATCCCAGTTACCATAACTCCTAAGACATTTAAACCCTAACTCATTTAAAACATAACCATTATGATCATTATCACCCTCTACTCTTAACCTTTATCACCCTTAACCCTTAAACCAGTAACCCATATAACCCAACACCTAGCCACTAACAACTATAAATACCAAACCCTAATTGATAGCAATAATAATAAATATTTCCCTTAATCTATAACCAAGATAGTCTCTAACTAGTCCAGAAACACTCCCATATCATTAAGGCATGCAAATAGTCTATCCATGTCAAATTTCAATGCATTCAAAAACAATTTGAAAATATTTCAATGTTGGCCCCATTCACAGGTCATTGTTGCCCGTGTCTAGTCCTAGTACAATTTCCTTGTAAAATTTGTATAATATATTTGGAGAATGATAATTTTGAAGGTGTTAGGCCTATTCCTACACACCACATCCAGATCACCTCTCATTGACAGTCTATGTATTGATCCCTTTTAGTTTTGGGTTGTTAGTATTTTCAATTGCACACACCTTTCAATCTATTCAAAGTTCAATTAATGCCTCTTGTTACTGTAGGGTTATAAAGCCTCATGATCCCAATGCCCATATGCCTCCAACCTTGTGATCTAATGATCGTTGGGTGACAACTGTCATGAAGGTTGATGACTAAGACTAGGGGCAACTTTCAATTCAAGGCTATGACCAGGCCCACATCAAGTGAAGGAAGAAAATTAAGAAGGTACATGTGTTGTCCCATTCCATGTCAACAACAATGCATCCATTCACTGGGAACACTAAAACCTGACAAATCGATGACTTCACTAAATTAGGGTTTATGGTTTACATGATGCACTAGTGATGGAAGAAAGTGGGTGTGTGAGTCAAAGTTGAGTCCATAAACCCTCCCATATCGTTAAGGCATGTGAATAGTCTATCCATGTCAAACTTCAATGCATTCAGAAATGGTTTGAAAAAATTTCAACGTTGGCCCCATTAATAGTTTGAATTGATGATGGACATACCTACATCGCTGGTATGATTAGGCAGAGTCATGTAGAGCTCCTCTTGGTTTTGAGAATATTTCATTCTCTACTAAACAGGGGCAACCACGTGAAGGTGGAAGCTCTAATTATGCCCCCCCCCCCNTAAAAGATATAAACACATACCTTTTCTTTTCAACAACTAAATATTAGCCATCTTCTTCTTCATCCATCTCAACATATGTATTAGGATCTGGTTCAAAATCGATATTGGTGAAAGGCTCATTCCTATCAACATCATCATCAACGCCATTTTCACTAATATAGTTATCGATATTGTCAATGAGATTGTCATCTCCTACATTTGGATGATCAACTTCTTCAACTTCTTCATTTGACACATCGACTACATGAGCCACCTGCTCCTGATCTGCATAATCATGATCTTCTTCCTTGTTATTATCTTCATCCTCGGCTACATGATTATACTTTACTGGTCTTCCTCTTGGATCATATCTAACAACGTATGACCAACCTTCTTTACCAAGTACCTCTGAGTAAAATACTTGCTCACATTGACTTGGAAGAACATAAGGCTCTGTACCTGGTTCAAATGCTCTTGTATTAACCATGGTAAATACATTATCATGCTCAATAACAGTTCTTTCAAGATCACGTTCATGCATCCATATCCTGTACCATTTAACCTTAAACAAAACTATTTTAAAGGAATTAAAATCACACTCAATTATATCCTCCAAATGGCCATAGTACCTATTCTCAGTTTCTTCCAGATTTCTGTCACTTCTAGAGGAAATGTTGGTGACCTTAAACACTACAGTTATCCCACAATTCAAGGTTTTCATCTTATCATCCAACATTTTGATACGAAATTTACGACCATTACACCACATAGCCTTGTGATGTTTCAACTACAACATGGACAACAAGTAAAAAATACATTTCCAATTAATAATCCTCATATAGGACTTACTAAATATATATTTCAAAAATTAAACAAACCAAATACATTGAAAAATTGGGAAAAAACTAGGAAAATGTGGGTAAAAAATTTAACTTGCATGCTTATCTTTTAAACCAAAGGATAAATCAACTTCTCTTGATGTAATATCATGAAATTTGTTTCGATGATGATGCATTGTTTTAATCATCGTACTCACCCCTTCCCATGATAACCCATCGAAGTATTCTTCAGTATATTTTATCCAATGCTCCATCCAATCAAGGTTGTTTGCAATGTATAAATGTAAAGCATCCCACTCTCGAGTAACTATATGATAGCATAACAATTTAATATCATTAATTATCTATTGTTAATAAAGGAATAATTTAATAAATGTGTAATATATTAAATCTATGTCAACATCTAATAATTACCTTTCACAGTCCTCATTTTACCTTTCCCCAAAAGGACCTCCCCTTCAAATTTGTTGATGGAGTCGAGATGCCAAATGCAAGGCACATTCATATTTTATGATAATTTAGGTAGATATTGAATAATATACACCCTGCATTGATATACCATATATCCTTCAACCATAGAACCCCCCGGATGTGCTCTTTGTCTAACAAAATATTTCAGTGACTTCAATTTGTTGGCATGTTTACAGGAAAAGTGTGCTTGTCATTGATGGCAAGATCAGAGTGTGTAGCGACGGAAAAACAGGAACAATGTAAGCTCAGGAGG
This sequence comes from Picea engelmannii, assembly GCA_009831015.1. NCBI lineage: Eukaryota > Viridiplantae > Streptophyta > Pinopsida > Pinales > Pinaceae > Picea > Picea engelmannii. The sequence continues at coordinate 144,313 of ML783351.1, read as the reverse complement.
ATTAGCGCAGAGTATCACGTAGTGCATAGGTGTGCACCAGGGACGAGGTTAACTCATTTCCAAATCTCAAGAGAGATAGCGTACTCAGGATATTAGATGGATCAAAGGTCGAGGACTTTGACACTTAGAAATTATTCCAAGTCAGGAGGATGTGTAAGCTTGGGAGGAGAAGCGACAATGATCATTGGATCCCATTGAGAATTCTTGATGACCATCAGATCTGAATTCAGATAGGTTGAGCGTGCAGATGGAGGATAGATCTCAAGTGTTAGATCCGAGCATGGGGTCCGACTGTCATTGGATCCAGGAGAACCTACACATTCTTTAAAGTGCAAGGTGAAGTGGGCTTACAAAATCCCGAAAGAAGGAGGACCGCCCATCTTCAGGCATGACACATGGTCACAAATCATCATTTCGCTAACTAAAAGGTCAAAGTAAGGAATTTCTCTAACCTCCCAACTCGCGATATGCAAAATCGCGATAAGATCTGGGCCGTCAGATATGGAGTAATTACGAAGGACCAACAACTGTTAGATATGGTGAAGATGCAAGGCAGATAAGACCAAGAGTCATCCAACTCTCCAAAACTGTGAAGGAATCCTGGCCATCCATCGAGGACAGTCATGGATCATTGGTTCCATAGGACACATGGCGAAAGATCATCATTTCGCTGAATGGAAAGTCAAAGGAGTGAAGTGCTCGTTTGATTGGAAAGTGGTCATATCTCAAGGTCACATCGTTGAAAGATTAAGGGAAGGAGCTAATTTCTAAGCTCCATCTTGGCATTTGCAACTTGGAGTATCGAGACCCTTCATCACAAGAATCGAAATATGCGACATCATGAAAAGCTCTGGACCATAAGATCACCAAGGATTGTGGACCGCTGATTAGGAATGAAGAAGGCTCGTGAAGTGGTGATATCGCGATAAGATCTGGATCATTGATCCAAGAGGGGCACGTGGCGATAGATCAGAGCATGACAGAAACACTGATATGAGAAATTGTGAAACGCCTTTTGGCACAGCTTGTGTCACCACCGGTGGTCACGTGAGGGGAAGAAACTAGCAGTGCTAAGCTCCATCTCGGAGTCTCGGTGATCGCGACTTGGAATGTCGAGACCCTTCCTCACAGGATTGCCGAGATGCGAAATGTGAAAGGCATTTGGATTAGGCCCGTAGTCACAGCCAGTGGGCATATGGGATAAATGCAAGACCCTGCATATTTAATCCAATGGTGCTGGTTATTTGAGCATCTGATCGAAGGGTTATTGTTGATCTTCATGATTAATTGTTTAGTTACGATTCAGTTAGTATAACTAAATCATGGTTCTTGGACGGTTGGCGATTTCGTTGTTGAGGCTTTTTTTTCTAAGAAGATTCGAGGTGTAACCATAGAGGAAGTGGATAAAAGAAACACACAGTGATTGTGCGTGGTTGGATGTTCTGAATGAAAAAATGAGTTGAACTGCAAGAAAAGAAAAATTACAGTATGCTCAGTGTGAGACTAATAGTATGCACAGTATGAGATAAAACTCAGAGACGAGTAACAGATGAGGTATAGATAGAAGCGATATGCAGTTTCTTTTTGAGGCTTGAGCGAGTGAAGAAGAGAAAAAGTGGAGTGGTAGTGAACAACCCGATGAGAAGAACAGTGGCACGGTGAAGTGCATGCAGAGGCACTGTGCATGGAGGATGAAGAAGGTGCACATATAGTATGAATACGCAGAACAGAGAAGATATGAAGGCTGCTGTGGAGAGGAATTACACATGGGAAATAACATACTGTGGGTAGGAGCTAAAATACACAGAAGAGGCGTAATTCATAGAATCAAAATAAGACGTAGAGCATAAAGCGCAACAGAAGCAAATAACAAAGATGCATAGCTGAGACAGTAAAAGAAGGCTGAGGTGCACTTGTAGATAAAAGCAGAAGATCAGAAAGCATAAGAAGATGTAGGCAAAGAGACACTGATACAGGAGAGTAGAGCAACATAGAAGAACCGTGATAAGCCTGGTAAGCCAATGACAACTATTGAATCACTGCAATGAGTTTCAGTAGAAGATATTTATAATCAGGGTGGTAGGGATGTGCTAGGGAGGACTGGTGTCCTTAGAGGTTCAAGTGGGTGCTTAAACACAGGGAGTTGTAGCTTCCATCTGGTTGCAGCCAGAAAAGCCAGGGTGGCAGGCTGGTGTAAGGGAGAACTGTTGTTCTATGTTATACAGGTTGGTGCCTATGTGACTGTAAGTTGGTGCTTCCATCCATTTGGTGCTAGAACACTTAGGGAGTTGTTGCTTCCTTCTAGTGGGTGCTAGAGAAACTAGGGAGTTGGTGCTTCCTTCTAGTGGGTTCTAGAGAAACCAGGGAGTTGGTGCTTCCTTCTAGTGGGTGCTAGAGAAACCAGGGAGTTGGTGCTTCCTTCTAGTAGGTGCTAGAGAAAACAGAGAGTTGGTGCTCTCAGCAAGTTGCAGCTTGCAAAACAGAGGTTGTAGCCTCACAATGAGTTGGAGCTCAGATGTATGATAATGTATAGAATGTAAAGATTACTTATCATACCAAGAAGAAGAGGTTTTACCCTTTATGGGTTTCCTCAGGAAATATCTGTCTTTGTATATTTCATATGTGTGACTGATGTCGAATGTTCTATTGCTTACCTCTCCATTATTGTGATTGTCATTGATTTCTCTGTAAAGAGTTTAAAATAAGCATAATTGTTTAAGCATGGTAACAACTGATTCACC
>ML783351.1:86167-132198 GCA_009831015.1 Picea engelmannii | reverse complement strand
TCACTTCCTTTTAACATTAGGGCCGACCTGACACTTTCTTATTTTGTAATTATTTTCTTTAATTATTTTCAGGGCCTACATGTAATTCACTTTGTCATCTTCAAAAATTCATTTCTCCTCAACCATGAGGATCCATGTGACGTGCCACATACCACTGGAAACAACATGATGTATACTATCCATTCATGGGTGTTATATATGCATGTGCATTTTCCTTCATGTTCAAATACCTTTATCAATCTTGTGGTCCAAAACCCATGACTAGGGTTGACATCAATGACAACAATCAATCTTCCAACATAAGATCACCAATCCTGATAATGACTTCCTCGTGTGCACAGATGCTTGGAAGGAAGGACTCGGAGGAGTCCTTATGCAAGAAGGAAGTGTATTTTGTTATGAATCTCGAAAATTGAATGAACATGAAATCAACTATGTGACCCATGATCTACAGTCGGCTGCCATAGTGCATGCTTTGAAAATGTGGAGGCATTACCTCCTGGGTAGGAAATTTGTACTTATGACATACCACTATGGATTGCGGCACCTATTTTACCAACCAAAACTCAATGCTAGACAAGCTAGGTGGATGGACCTCCTTAGTGAGTTTGATTTCAAAATCAAACATATTAAAGGAAATGAAAACAAGGTGGTCGATTCCCTTAGCAAAAGTATGAAAACAATTCACCTGGTAGCAGTGAGCACCTACGAGACAAATGTCAAGGAAAGAGTCGGGAATGCATAAGAAACATACACATTCTTCCAGACCGTGACCTCGTACCTAGAGCAAGAACCCACAGGGCTAAAGTATGAAGGATACCAGATGCTAGATGGAGGTTTGCTGACTTACTGAAACAGGCTATATATTCCAAGTTGTGACGAATTGAAGAGGTTCATAATGGACGAATTGCACAAGAGACCATACACCAGCCATCCGGTCTATCAGAAGATGGTCACAGCCACCAGGAAACAATTCTATTGGCCTGGATTGAAGAAAGACATAGTTGAGTATTTGGCTAAATGTCTAGAATTCCAACAAGTTAAAGTGGAACACCAACACCCAGAAGGATTATTACAACCTCTACCAATCCTAGAATTGAAATGGGAGACCATCTCCATGGATTTCATCACCGGATTACCAACATTGGCCAGGTAGAATGATGAAATCATGGTAGTGGTGGATAAATTGAGCAAGTCCTCTCATTTTATTCTCGTCAAATAGACTTGCAAGGAAATAGATATTGCCAACATATTCATGAAGGAGATATTCATACTACATGGCATGCCTAAAGAGATTGTGTCTGACAGAGACAAAAAAATTACTTCAATTTTTTGGAAATCCTTGATGGCTGACCTGGAGACCAAATTACTGTTTAGCAAAACCTATCATCCTCAAACCAATGGACAGATGGAAAGAGTGAACCAAATATTAGAAGACATGTTGAGGATGCATGTAATGCATCAACCTAAAAGGTGGGAAGATTAGTTGTCACTGGTGGAATTTTCCTACAACAATGGCTACCAAGAATCACTAAAGATGAGCCCTTTCGAAGTCCTCTATGGTAGGTTGTGCAACACTCCAGTTAGTTGGAGTAATCCTGTGAACGTAATTATGATTGAACCCGACATGTTGAAAGAAATGGAACAACAAGTGATTCAGATAAAACAAAATATGAAAATCGTTCAGAATAGACAGAAAAGTTATGCCAACAGAAAGAGAACCCCTAGAGAATTCAATATGGGAGACCACATTTATCTCAGATTTTGGAAAATGAAGAGTTCCCTGAGGATGGGAGCTTGTGCCAAGTTGGCACCCCAGTATTGTGGATCTTTTGAAGTTCTGGATAGAGTGGGACCTGTAGCCTATAGGATAGCACTTCCTCCCACAGTAAAAGCACATAATGTTTTCCATGTTTCATTGTTGAAGAAATATGTACATGATTCAAATCATATAATTGACTTGTCTTTGATCCAGGTGGAACCAGAGGGAGAATTCTTGCCAGAACCTCAATGCATATTAGATAGGAAGGAAACCCCACTCAGGAACCATTTCACAGGTCAAGGTGCAATGGAAACACTTTGGCCCAAATGAGGTCACATGGGAAATGGAGGTTGCCATGAGACAGGCATACCCATTTTTGTTCACTTTTATACATACATGACATGTTAATAGATAGAACATAGAGGACGATGTTCCTTTAGTGGAGAGGGAATTGTGACACCCTGTTTCCCCCAGTTTGTAAATATAACCATAAATGGCCAAAAGACTATGACAAACTTTATATGTTTGAATATTGATTCGGTGGACCTTTGTTTGAAAGGTAAATGAATGTGAACCTAATTATTTACTAAGAAAATGGATAAGTGTTGCATGAGTAATGAAGGGGGGGGTGTACTTAGAAAGACCATGAATGATATACAGAGAGAGGGTGAAGGGGACTAGGAATGGTTGTGTTAACCTTCACCAAACCAGTGCTTACTGGATTTAATTGCTCAGGACCAGAACCGTCCTCTGACCCATAAATGAATTACAGTCAGGTTGGTGGGTGGGAAGACCTCCTCAAGAGTTAATGAGGGATGGGGTGTGTAAGCACTCATTCGGAAGGCTTCCAGACTTGACTGCTGACTGGGAATTTGGGCCACACACGACCTTGATGAAAGAGGTGAGAAGGGAAGGTGTGGTGGGGGGAAGGGAGAACACGCCTACGAAGAGTGCAAAGACATGAACTGAATCTCAGGGATTCAAGGAATAATGGAAAAACTAAGTGTTATGGACACCAAAAATGGAAGAGAAGGTTATGATACAAGCTGATAAACAAGGCTAGTCCTCCTTGCTTGGTATCGTGTAAACCATTTCCATGATCCTACGGGAAGAGGAGAGTAACCTCTGTCCCTATTGTGGATGAGAAAGAAGAAAAGGTTGTGTTGTAGAGCATCGTGGTCTAGCTCAGGGGTGGCTAGTGGTAAATCTGTTTGGAGTGACTAAGCCTACAGTTGGGTGGAAAGAGGCACCCCTTCCAGTAGTCACTTCAGATTGTCTCATTCTGATAAGTCTTTTCTTGGCCTTAATTGTTGAGTTAGAATGATGAATGATTTCTTGGTTTTTACACATCTATATATATATATATATATATATATATATATATGCATGTATGAACATCTCTGTGTGAAATGGCTATGTTATGTGTATGCGTATCCTTCGAGACCAACCTCGACCGTTGGATCTGCGAGTTCGGAGTTCGTGCACAGGGAGAGAACAAATCTCGTTCGTCAGATATATGCGCGGAGGACCATAACAATGAGATCCAGAGGAAAGTGCACGAGGTCTAACCCTTTGAAAGTGCACAGGAGAGTGGACTTTTGTGAAGTCCCAAAGTTTTGAAGTTAATCAGAACCGTCCATCGTCAAAGGAAAGGTGGCAGCAGATTTGGGAGTTCGAGGATTCAGACCTCGAAATATTTGCAAGGAGCAGAGGTGAATACCTGAGGAGTTGGGAACCGCAACAATCCTAGTTTTCCATTGAGAAGGGGCACGTGGTGAGATATCAACATTTCGATGACTCACAACTTGGGAAGTCATAGATAAGATTCGTGAGAACTCGCGAATTCCAAGTTCGTGATTTGATCACAATTGTCGATCAAAGGGAGAGCGTGGACAATTGATTGTACAAGGAGATATCAGGGATCAGGAGAAGGGAGGTGAGTGGCCCTCCAACTTCATGAAACATGAATTCCTGATTCGCGAAGAGTTGATATAAGCTATTGGGTCACGGGAAATTGTGGACCGTTGATCTCACATTGGCAGTTCGGATTTTGGGATTCTGAGGAAAGGAGATGGACTAATTTCCACCTTCGCGATATGTGAAGTCCCGAAGCGCTTGAGGGTTGGGCCTCGAGTCATAACGGGAGGGTCACATGGATAGATATTAAGGAATGAAGCTAGCACTGGGCTAGGCTCTTAGCTCGGGAGTTTGGGAGTCGGGTGAGTCAAAGTTGGCTCATATGTGAATACACGATGACATAAGTCATGAAGCACCTTTTAGTTAGGCTTGTGGTCATGGGTAGTGGTCACGTGGAGGAGGCTTGCGCCTGGTGCTTGCTCGTGCGAGAGAACAAAAATGAAAATATAGAGGCTTTACACTATAGTAGCTCCTTTAAAGGAGTAGGTGTGTTACATGATCCCAATGCAACTTGAACAGGTTCAAACATACGTCGTATGAGTGAGATATCACATTCTATCCTCTTTTCCAAACATTCAAAATTTTGTTGATTGTATAGTCCGTATAGTGCTGACGTGGCATGTCCGTACTACCGACATGGCATGGCTGTACTGCTGATGTGGTAGGGCCATACTGCTGACATGGTAGCTAATCGTACTGACACATGGCATGAGGTGATACTACACATGGCAGGTGATGATGTGGAATAGGTTGGTGTGGCAAGGTAATGTACAGGACACGTGTCAGATGTTGAGTTGTCAGATGGTGACGTGGAAAAGTATGTGGACCAATTGAATGGTGCCATATGGCCCAGACATGGGATGCCACATGGCACCCCCTCTAAGGAATAACATTTTTGGTTGTGTTTGCGGGGGGTCGAACATGCAACCTCCGGACATAGTTGGAAGACTTGGCATGGGTTGGGCTACCAACCCACCCACATAATAATTCTTACCATTATATGTTGCAAACACGTTTTAAGTTTAAATATTGGTTATGGTGGGCAGATTCCAGGTCAGGGATAAGCCCCAACCCTTGGTTGTGGCCCATACCACATGATCGTAACATATTACGACCTTCCACTCAACAAATTTCGTGTGGGGTCTTAAACAAGGGATCCAACGGTCATCCGACATGCACTCCAGCCACATTTCATCACCACACCACCACATGCACGAGATTTGTGCAATCATTAGCCACAAGGTTTCAGATTTAGTGCCTAGGACCCAGACACATGGAGCTCATGCGACCATGATCTCTGCCCTTGGGGGCGCTAATCTCTCTATCGGTGTGGCGTAATGCTCGATTTTATGGAATGCACATTTGTGCTGGGTTTAGGCACGAAAACGCCCGTGAGATAGGTTCAGTCAGTCTGGGTGCATTTTGTCAAACAGAGACAACAAAGAATTGGGAGAAACTTCCAGGGAGTGATTCCAACTCAGGTTTTGGACAAACCAGGTGCATGAAGAGCCCAACTAGGGGATTTTGGAGATTCTAGAGCCATTGAATCCATCCATTTCTCATTCTAAGCATTGTAAAGCATTGATTTTGACACTTTGAACATTAATGAAAATGATCCATTGGAAGCTAGACCATGAGATGTAGCTCAAGAGAGGGGTGAACTCCTTTATCATTTTGTTGTGTTAATGTCTGTATTTTGATGGTTGTTTATGACTGTTTATGCTACTCATGATTAAGTAAAAAAAATGCATTAATATTTATGTGTTTGTAACTTGATCCTATTACCCAAGCACATACCATTTCACTTGCAATTTTAAAGAGATTCAAGACTTTTCATTTTCAGATCACCTCTTCACCTAGACCATACTCATACTCTATTCTAAGCTACCGACAAGTCACACTCCTACTCTAGTACAAACCTTGTATACTTAAACAATTGTTAACACAATAGTTTTATTTAAGCATACATTCCATGAACATGAGAGTCCAAGAGAACAAATGTGGAACAAAAGAAGACAAAAATGTAAATAGTGCGAAAAGCACAAACCATGCCCAACACTCGACTAAGTCTTTGTTGTTCAGAAACAATTAGAATATGAGCACTACCGACTTGGTTTACAAATTCAATAGAGTGACATGACTCGCCTCACCTAACCAAGACACTCAAGAACATATTCATCACACCAAGACTCTCTACTGCAACCGTCTCCACAACCTCCTGCAGTGCACCTCAGATGTGCCCACAACCGCAGACTTGTTGTCCCTTCATTTCCACAGACTTTCACCAAGGTAACATGGGTTTTGGTTCTGCCTCACACATGCCTCCACAGACCTTTGTTTCCAAACTTCCCCAAAACCTCCCTAAGTATCCAACTCTTGGCTACTTGTCTTCCATATTGGAAACTTTGCCTCAAACTTGCCTCAGACTTGTTCTCCAAATATTTTTCCCAAAAATGCTCTATGACTTCCTTTGGTTGTACTCCCTTGCTCTTATAGGAACTACAAGGGTTACATGTGTGAAGAATCATGTCTCTTGGGTGTGCCAAGCCCCTTCGTGAACCCACACTCAATCGAATTGTTGTGCCCTTTCGTGGACCCGATGCACCCATTCAAGCCTGTGCACCCATCGATTGTTTGTCTCTTGGACCGACGCGCCCCATCCTTTGGCACACACCCCTTTCCTTATGTACTCTCTCATTTCGATTGTCATGAGTCCTCATGGGTGTCTCGATGAGGTCATCGAACATCTCTGATGCACCCATGTTGCAAAGGACAGAAGAGTCCACCCCTTCGACATGCTTCCAAGTTGTGCCACCCTTTCCCAAATGAAACCCAAGTCTCCATTAATCTTTCTTAGGAAAGTAAGGTGTGTTCCCCCTTGGTGTCACACATCACCATCATGCACCCAAGGTGCTCCTTCTCACACCCAAACGTCTTCATTCGCTCATTTGATCGCTTCTTCCTTGTGCTCGTCATCTATTCTATCATTGAATCCACCCAAGGAGAGTGTGTTCTTGGTGGCTGTCGTGATAGACCTTAAATCATCCCCAACTCCAAGTTTTTTTCATCTTTGGAAACATCTGTCGATCTCTATGGCATATCTACCCCATCTCCATATCTTTTCACCACTCAATGACTGTTGTCTCCTCAATTGTTGTCATCGAGGAAATATCCTCTTAGGAAGTTACATGAGTCTACGAAGTGTCGTTTCTCTTGACTTATTGTTGCTTCCATACATTGGTTTGTCTTCTCATGCTTCCATGCATTGGATCCCCTTGTGACTTTGTCTTATTAGGTAGCTAGTCCAATCATCATGCCTATGTCTCAAGAATTCACATTTTCACGTTCAAATACCCTTTTTTGTCAACAAACTCGTCACATCTGTAACTCTTTGTTTTCTCCAATCTGTCAAGTCACCCATTGCATTCTTAACATTTTTCACCAAGGTACCTCCTCAAGGGGCCCCATTGGCCTCACTGCCTCCCATAAACATAGTGATCCAATGTGTTGTAGTCTAGTTTGAAGGTGAAGTGGGATGCCTGGTTGGGTCATCTCCCTCATCTCCAATCTATCTCAATACGATCAATGAAGTGTCACCATGATTTCTCCTTATGTACATAAAGAGTGACATACTTGAACCGATCTTGCCTTTGCACTCCTCCATGAGTCATTCTAGCTTAGGGTCATATGACCATTCACCATGTCCAATTTCTCTAGAGGAGGAATCAACCCCCTCCTTGGTTCTCTTCCACCAAGGTTGTTGTATCTCTCTCACGTCCTCTTGGTCCACAAATGGTTTGTACTCTCGTTCAATGAACTACTCCAACATCCTCATCTCTATGACTTCCTTTGATCTTCGCTGCCAGTAATCAACTTTCAAACAAAAATAAGCCAATCCATACACTGTCCTTGCCAAATATCCAACTATATCTTCAACATTGGAAAGCATTTGCTCCACTGACATGAGATTCTTTTCATTCTCTGTGTTATACTGTCCAACCATCACCCCACATCATCCAAGTTAGACCCCACAAGGTTGCTTGCTCTGACTATCTGTAACAACCATCTGCAAGGAAGATGTTTGTGTGCCTCCTTCCTTCCTTCCTCCTTCTAGTGGGTATCATACATGGAGTATGTCCTAAGAAAATGTCCAAACTATTCATGTGAGGAATCAATGTTGCCTTTTCCTTCCTCATGAATTATTGTGATCCGGATTATTTTCGGCATGAAATGAGAACAAAGATATAATAAAGAAATGCACAGAGATATCACATATATTCAATAATATAATATAAATGTATTAGAGATGCAACCATAAACACAGATATACAGTAATACATGATTTCTATTAATCAAATAAATGTATAGAGACTGTAAAAATACATAGTGAAAGACTCTCTTGAATGGTATCAGCATATCTCTGAGAAGAGATGTGACGGTTGCGCTCATTTGCAAGAAGATGATTACAATGAGGCTCTGAAGGCCTTTTTACAATAAACAGGAATGACAAAAACCCTAGACATCCAAAAACCTAACCCTAGGATATGAAGCGCCAAAAGTTACGTGGGCCCCGTTTGGGTAAGTTAGTACATCAACTTCCCGGGGTTGTAACTTTTGCATACGATCTCAGTTTTAGGCGTATGATAGCTCATTGAAAAGGTATCGTCGAGGATATTAATTTTGGGGGCTCAATCATGCCTTTGGCTATCATTGAACAGCTCTATCTCGAAAAACCTTCATTTAGGCCCTCAAAATGGCCCCAGAAGTTAAAACTTGCTAAAAATAGTAAATTGCCAAAATTGTCAGAAAATTGTTTTGAGCCAGTCAGAAAAGGTGGGGCCACCGATATCCACCTGGATCAATCCTCCCTCCTTAGGAAGCAATGGTCTCCATTGCGTTGAGTTCTCAAGGGAGAGGGAAAAACATTTGTTGGATCTGCATCTTGGTGAGTTCCTTGTATTGCTAGAGACGCCGCGTTGCTTAGTTTGTGGAAGTCTGTCATGAACTTGTTGAAGCTGAGGCTGTTCAACAAGTCGAGCTACATGAGAGGAAGGTGTTCATAAGGAATATTTGTGCTTTGTTTTAACCTCGTCAACCTTCTTCTATTGGATAGAAGGTGTAGGGGGCGAGGCTGTAGTGGTTGCAGTGTCCTTCTGTTTCCCTTTTGAACAGATTGTGAAGAAGCCGAATTTTGCAGTATGAGATACTACCTTGCGACACATTTTTGGTGGAACAATAGTTGGAACTACCTCTGGTATTCTGTAGATATGACCCCCCAAAGTAAAAATGACACTACGGGGTTGATACTCATAAACGACATGGCATCTCCACATATATGGTTGGACCAATAGAACATCATAGACATCCAGTGGGGAAACATCATATAATACCTCATCCTTGAAGGGTTGGATGTCGTATGACAATTGACACTGCTGGCTGACACGAAGATCTCGTCCTTGTCGAAGCCACCCGATGTTGTATGGTTGTGGGTGTGGTGTTGTCGACAATCCCAACTGTTTGACAACCTCTGTTGAGATGAGGTTTTTCTGGATTCCGCTATCAACAATAAAATGTAGCGGGGTCCCCTTCACCCACATATGTGAATGAAAAAGGTGCTCCCCCTCTTTAGGATCTGTTGGTCTTCTGGTTGAATTGTTGTGGTCATGACAATAGCAGTGGAGTCTGTGTCAATGATCTATCCTTTACCAGTATTTTTAGAATCAGATTCAGAATCAGGGTTTGGCTCCTTGTCTTTGATCTCGGTTACCAATGACTTTTTTGAGCGACATTCATCGGTGTTGTGCTACGGGATTTTGTGGAAATCACACCATTTTCCGGTGTCCTTCTTTGTCTTCCTGTGACCCTTCTTTTCCCGTGTCTTGAACTGGTTTGTTAGGGCCATCTTTGTCATACTTTGGTTGTTGCGGATTTGCAGACTCGAATTCCCATTTGTTATGGTTCTTAAATTTCTACTCAATTTTAACAACATATCGATAAGCAGCACTGAGTGATGAGATGTCCAAAAAATCCATTTCAGTTTGGATGTATCTATGTAGAGCCCCACGGTTTTTGAGAACCAAATGTCACTCGGAGTCTTTGATACCCAACTTGGTGCACAATGTATGGAAGTTATTGGTGAACTCTAGAACTGCTTGGCCCCTCTCTTACAACAGTGTGGTCCATCTCATGTACTAGTTCTCATAGTTGCTAATAGGGTAATATTGTTCCTTTACCGCATCCACAAAAAAATCCCAAGTGGGATCGACCCCATATATTCCAGACTCCTCTATGGAACTTTTCTCCCAATAAGTTTCCCACCAATGTTTGACATGAGGGAGAGCTTTAAGGAGTGCAAAGGTGATATTTTCTTTGTCGAAAAAATTGTGAACAAAGAAATAACCTTCTAGCAGAGTTAACCATTTTTCTAGGGCTTCTGCATCTATTTGTCCTTCAAATATAGGAATATCAAAATTAAATTGTACCTTGAAAGGCGAGGTGCCTCACAAGTGGCCACTTGATGAATATGCGCTTGATGTTATCGACAAACATTTAAGGATGTGGGAAAAATTCTCCATCATTTCGTCCCTCTGTCGCGTGAGAGCTTGCTCAAGCAACATATTGATAGGATCGTCTACTTCGTCATTTTTCTTTTCTTCCACCATTGAGGGTTTCTTGGGTGTGCGAGAGAGATTGTATTCAAGAGAGACAAGCTCGAGACCCAACTTTCTATACCCGGACCTCGTCGGGGACATGTACTGGAAAAAAAACGATCAAGAGCAGCCTGCTCTGATACCACTGATCCGGATTATTTTTGGCACGAAATGAGAACAGAGATATAATAAAGAAATGCACAGAGATATCGCACATATTCAATAATATAACAGAAATGTATCAGAGATGCAACCATACAAATAGATATATAGTAATACATGGTTTCTTTTAATCAAAGAAATGTACAGAGACTGTAAAAATACAGAGTGAAAGACTCGCTAGAATGGTGGCGGCTTATCTCTGAGAAGAGATGTGACGACTGTTCTCATTCACAAGAACATGATTACAATGAGGCTCTGAAGGCCTTTTTACAATAAACAGGAATGCCAAAAACCATAGACATTCAAAAACCTAACCCTAGGAGATGAAGCGCCAAAAGTCATGTGGGCCCCATTTGGGTAAGTTAGTACATTAACTTCCCGGGGTCGTAACTTTTGCATACGATCTTTGTTTTAGGTGTATGATAGCTCGTTGGAAAGGTATTATCGAGAAAATTCATTTTGGGGACCCAATTATGCCTTTGGCTATCATTGAGAACCGTGATCTCGAAAAACTTTCATTTAGGCCCTCAAAATGGCCCCAGAAGTTAAAACCTGCTAAAAATAGTAAATTGCCAAAATTGTCAGAAAACTGTTTTGAGCCAATCGGAAAAGGTGGGTGGCCACCGATATCCACCTGGATCATATTGTCCCAACACAACTTCAAAATCATCCATAGGAACAATGGTGAAACTCGTCTTTCTAGACTAGTCACCAAGCTTCAACGAGATGTCCTTGGCTACCCTAAAGACCCTCTCTACACCTACGTTGATTGTCTTGAAGGTTGTGTGGGTCGGTCCAGGTTGCAACCTAAGCCTTTGCACCACTCAAGAAGTTATGAGTTGCCCCAATGTCCACCATGGATAACACTGACTTCCCCTTGTGTTCAACCTTCACATAAAGAAGCTTCATCTCATCTCTCTTGGCTCTCCATGGATTCATCTTCCATGACAATGTTCAAGACCTGCAAGAATCCAAAAGGTGGGTTGTTTTCCATCTCCAAAGAATTCAACTTCTATTTCAAGGTACAATTCTTTGCATAGTGCTCCTTGGCACAAATCCAACACGAAATCAACTTCTTCTCTTTAGCTACATTCACTTGTTTGGCATTGTCTTCGTTTCCCTTGGATGTCGTCATCTTTCCTTTGTCCTTCCTTTTCCCCTTCCCTTGCTGTTGTTTCTCAACTTGGGCATCCTCATAGTTCCTAGGACCTATCTTGGGTTCATCCCAAAAGTCCAATAGTTTGTTCACTACAGTGATCATTGCTGCAAGTGTCTGCATGTTATGTTGTTGCAGCTCACTTTGTGCCCACGGTTACAGACCATTCATGAAGTGGAAAAGTACGTCTTCTTCTGACATGTCTTTGATCATCAACATGAGCCTTATGAACTCATTGATGTAGGATTGGATCTTACTAGTGTGCTTGAGATCCAACAACTGATTTCTTACGATCCATGTTTGGTTCACTGGACCAAACTGTGCCTTCAAGGCTACCTTCATCTATGCCTAGTTTTCAATCTTCTCAATGATTCTCCCAGTTGCTAAGTATTTCACTCGATTCCTCCACTAAAGCTTAGTGTTTCCTGACAAGAACATTGCTGCAATGTTTACCTTGGCTTCATAAAAAATTTCGTTCAACTGCTCCAAGTACTGAGCACTTAATGTCCCAACATATGTTTCCCAACAACTTAGCTTTGCGAGTCTTGTCATATGGCTTAGGTTCCTTTATATTGATCCTCATCGGCATGACAACAGAGCTATGTTTGTTAGCCAAAGCTCATTTCAACAATGTGATTGTGACAACTGTGTCCTCCATTGCCTTGAGTCTATCATGAATGTTGTTGGTCAATGTGTCAATCATCACATCTGCAATTGAATGACACTCCTAAATGACTTCATTAAACCCATGCTTCATCTTTCTCATCTCAGTTTCCATCTGGTCGACCTTCTCACCATGTTGGCACAATGCATCTGTCATCTGCTCGATATTCCTCTCCAAGATAACAAGTCGGTCCTTCATTTTCCTGGTCTTGGGCTCTCTCTTGGTGTCACTACCGTTAGCCATGCATGGCCCTCAAAGTATCTTCACTTTACTTTCGAAGGGTTAGTCCAAGGCACCCAAGTGTTCATCTGAAGACTTCTTCAAAATTCTGCGATCAACTCTGTGGTTACTACTGTGATTAGGCATGCGACAAGTTCTGTGACAGTCCTGCATTCGTATGCCTTGCCCAAGTGCTCAGTTCACCCTCAGAACTATAAGTTTTAAACCTGTGAAGTAAAGAAATGCATATAGATTATAAGCAAAATATAAATTAATCAATGACTCACACATATAGTACACAAAGATTTACGCTTGAAACCCTTAACTAGAAGAAAACCAACCTTCCTTGGTGCCACACCTCTCAACTCTTGATTGTATTAATTTCACCATTCACAATACAATATATGCAATATTTTAGGTATCCCACAACTACCAAAACCCTAATCCCTTAATATGGGATTAATTTAGAAAATCATTAAAAATAGAAAAACTGCTAAAAATAGAAAAGATGCTAAAATAACAAAAACTATCCAAAAAAAAAATTTGGGGCGTTGCCCCAAACTTCGTCAGCTCCGGGCTACTCCCTAGAGTCGAACGCTCTGCATAACCAGGGGGGAATCCTACCTCCCCTGGGAACCCTCTAGGAAAGTGCCCGACACACACGCCCACAAAGAGCAACAGGTGATGGGATCATTAGACGCAATTGTCAAATCTGACGCACCCCCACACACATGTGCAAAGAATATAACACCTACCCAACAAGAACTTTGCTCTTGGCCTACTCAAGGAGTGTGCCTAGGCTTACAAGTCACGACTTCATCTACAACTCGACCGTGTCACAACCCACCAAATCTGCGCTTAGGTTGCCTCTGTAGTAGTGGTGAAAAGCACTTGCTTTAACAACTCCCATCATATTCTATATTTGAAGGCTATTTAAAGGGTCGTTGTACCCATGGCAATCCTCCAAAGTTGCCATGTCCTATATTTGAAGACTATTTAAAAGATAGTTGTACTCATAGCAATGCTCCAAAGTGGCCATCAATGGCGTGAGTATCCAAAAATATGAAAGGATATAACTACATTGTTAAAGTGGATTTCTTGTGAAAGATTGCCCTATGTAAAACCAGTGTTACTCTTTTATAGCTTCCACTAAACCTTAGAAAACACTCAAAGCGGAGGCAGAATCATTCTGGATGACATTTGAATTGCCTGATTGAATATAGTGTTATTAAAATATTACTTAGTTATACTCTTCCAAACACTAGTGAAAAACGAAAAACTAAAGTGAATGGAATTATGGACTGACCTTCTAACAGAACTTGCAGATTATACGGCTGGTAAGAAAGGCAACAACATTCTAACACAAAGAGAGGTTGATACTCACACTACGTGTTATATGTAATCATGTAGGCATGGTGTCTACAAGAGGTTGATACTCACAAGACAAAAATAAAATATAATAGTTATCCTCATAAAAATAAGAGGTTGGTATTAGATGGATTGGGCATGGAGACATCGTTTAGAAACGACCATTTTCTTTATTGTATATGAGGCGAGGCAATCAACCTCCTCTCAATGTATTTTTGCATCCCTATCAATTGTGTTCTTTTTATTTATTTATTAGAAAAACGTAAGTTCTCGTTTTTTTTAAATTCTCTTTTTTAATGTAGCGAAATAAATAGTTATTTTTTAATTTTTTAAAAGAAATATAAGTTTTTCTTATTTATAAAAAAATGTATTATTTAAAGATAGGTACATAAATATGTTGGGTAATGTCCAAAGTGTGTCATTAAGATGACGATATGAATCACTCCATTTCAATTGAGATTGAAAAATATTTGTAATAATGGGAAGAATATATGTATAATATTTTTTCAACTTTTTAGTTTCAAAATAATAATCTTTTAGAGAATTATGATTCAAAATAATTATTTTAATATTTTTAAAAATTGATGATTTATTGAAATTTAGATTTAATGTATTTATTTATTATTAATGAAAAAAGAGAACAATTTGAGTGTACTACAACATCATTACATTGTATCCACATCCATTATAAGAAGAACAATTTACAACTATCACATCATTACATTTATTTGCATCTATTTATGGTTGATAGCACACTCAAAGCCATTACATCATTTGAAAGTAAGCTTGTAAAATTGATCTTTTAGGAAAAAAGACCATGAAGTCATTTGAAGGAAAGCTTATAAGGGAATATTACGACTTTAATTATTGTAATTTATGTTTGTTTAAAAAGCATAGTCAATATTAGCCTTCCTTAGAACGACTATGATTGAATGTTGCAATGCATCATAACCATTAATGTCACAATACGACATAACCATTAAGGAACATGATCTACAATAGCAATACTCATGAATGTAATTAGAACATGAAAACATGAATACTATAACCAAACTAAGAGAAAAACGACCATTGTTTTATTTAGAATAGGAGGCAAGATTATATATATGATTGTTATTACATTATGGCTTGAATGGGCCAAGCTACAACTAGCTTCTAATAGCTAGTTAGTTAGATCTGATCGACTACCTCCTTGGGACTTGTGCCCAATTGTTCTTTTCCTCCAATAAGCCAAGAGAGTGATCCTTCCAGGAATCCAACTAGTTGAGGGAGCGTGTCTTCCTTGGGATTCACATGGATGTTTGTTGGGTTTCACAATTCCTCCTTGCTTAAGCTCGAAAGTGTCCCCACATACGTAAGTAAATGAAGAAAATGCTTGTGCATGGAAACTTCCAAAAACCATTTATCTTGAGTAGGAGTTTGGCCTATGCGCCCAACAAGGTAAGAGGTATGTTGTTGATTACGGGTGGTGGCATGACAAGTGTCAAGTAAGGTGTCTTGGAGGAAGAGAGGATGGAAATCAAGGATTAAATAAACAAGATGTGAGACAATGATATTATCTTTTAGCAATGGGGGTTCATAGTGTTTCAAACTATTCAGATTCACCACATCATGAATTCCTAGTTGGGGTGGGAAGTCAAGGCGATAATTCCCCAATCCATTGGAGAACAATATAAGGGCCATAGTGGAGAGGCTTCAGTTTGTGATGACTTTGGGATTTAAAACACTGGCATTCCATGTAAAACCAGACTTTATCACCAGGAGTAAAATCCATTAGGGAACGGTGAGCATCGTGGAAGGATTTGTAGCGTTGTTGGGCTGCCTTTAGTGCTTCAGAGACTTGGGCATATTTGTGTGCTAGATTCTACAAAAATGAAAGGACAGATGTTTTTTCTTCTTGTTGGTGTGGAGTGTTAGAAGGTTGCAAGGTGAGAGGAAGTTCACAAGGGGCTAAAGGTTTATATCCAAAGTAGGCCTCAAAAAGAGAGATACTAGTAGAAAGATGTACAAAAGGATTATAACTATGTTGAATGACATGGAGGGTTGTATCCTACTATTTGGTTTTGGAAAATTGAATGTGAAGAGCATGGACAAGGCTATGGTTAACTACCTTGGTTTGACCATCTGTTTGGGGATGGAAAGAAGTAGAATATTTGAGTTGAAAACCCAGAAATCCCACAATGTTTTCCAGAAGGTGTTGAAAAAGAGAGCATCAAGATCATAGATGATGCTAGTAGGAAGGTCAAAGTGTAGCCAAATATTATGAAAGAGAAAGTATGTGGTTTGGGAAATAGTAGTGGCCTTATTGTAAGGGATCAAAAGAGCCATATTGGAGAAACAAAAAAAAATAAACCAGATAGCATCATGTTTTTATAAGGTCATAGGTAAATCACTAAGGAAATCCATGGAAATAATGTCCCAAGGGAGGGAAGGCAAAGGAAGGGGCTGATACAAACCAAATTTTTGATTGGTAGGTTTATGCTGACTACACAAGGCACAAGAATGAATGAAATGATCCACTTGAAAAGTCATAGAAGGAAAAAATAAATATCAGTGCAAGTGCTTAACTATTTTGAGAGACCCAAAATGGCCACCATAGGAGGAAGCATGAGCCTCTTTAATCAAAGTAAGATGATCTTCAGAAGATGGGACACATAACTGGTTGAGTTTATATAACCACCCATATCTAATTATATAATTCATAAATGGAATTTGATTGACCTCAGTGGGATGTTGCACAACAACCCATATCTCTACAAAGAAGGGATCAGAAACATAGAGAGGCTTCCAAGCCTCATAGGAAATACAATGCATAACCAGGAGCTCAAGTACCTGTGTAGAGGGTTGGCTCATGAGATCAACCATTCGATTGGACATTCCTTTCTTGTATTTAATCACCAAATGAAATTGTTGAATGTAAGTGTCCCTTTTTAAATGACACTTCTCCTATATCTTAGTATGAGAATTGATGAAAATCAATGGATGATGGTCTATGTGGAGGATTGTTTCTTTCCCTAGGATGTAATGGTGCCACTATTTCAATGCTTGTACAAGACTAACTCTTTGTCATAAGTGTGATAGTTGTGTTTGGCATTAGACAATGTATCTGAATGGTATGTGTAATATCCCAGATATAAAAAGTATGAAAAACAAAAATAAAATGCTAGAAATGGAAGATGAACAACAATATAACCATAACAACACCACAATAATACTGAAATTATAATAGAACAACACCAGAATAACACCACCATGATCACTGATTGATCCAGATTATTTTCAGCATGAAATGAGAGCGGAGATATAATAAAGGAATGCATAGAGATATTGCAGATATTCAATAATATAACAAAAATGTATCAGAGATGCAACCATAAACACAGATATATAGTAATACACGATTTCTATTAATCATAGAAATGTACAGAGACTGTAAAAATACAGAGTGAAAGACTCGCTAGAATGGTGGTATCTTATCTTTGAGAAGAGATGTGATGGCTACTCACATTCACAAGAAGATGATTACAATGAGGCTCTGAAGGCCCTTTTATAATAAACAGGAATGCCAAAAGTCCTAGACATCCAAAAACCTAACCCTAGGAGATGAAGTGCCAAAAGTCATGTGGGCCCCGTTTGGGTAAGTGAGTACATCAACTTCCCGTGGTCGTAACTTTTGCATATGATCTCCGTTTTAGGCGTGTGATAGCTCGTTGGAAAGGTATTGTCGAGGAGATTCATTTTGGGGGATAAATTATGCCTTCAACTATCATTTAGAACCTATATCTCAAAAAACCTTCATTTGGACCCTCAAAATGGCCCCGAAAGTTAAAACCTGCTAAAAATAGTAAATTGCCAAAATGGCCAGAAAACTGTTTTGAGGCATTTGGAAAAGGTGGGTGGCCATCAATATCCACCTGGATCAATCCTCCCTCCTTAGGAAGCAATGGTATCCATTGTGTTGAGTTCCCGGGGGAGAGGGAAAAGCATTTTTTGAATCTGCATCTTGGTGAGCTGTTTGTCTTGTTGGAGAATTCGCGCTGCTTAGTTTGTGGAAATCTGTCACGAACCTGTGGCTGGAAGGTTTGGACCCTTTTAACCAGTCTGTCTATTTTAGATGACTGTGTGCATAAGGAATCTTCATGCTTTGCTGCAACCTTGTCGACCTTCTTCTGTTGGATAGAAGGTGCTTTGGCCGAAGCTGTGGTGGCTGCAGTATCCTTTTGTTCACCCTTTGAACAGATTGTGGAGAAGATGAATTTTGTAGTATGAGATACTACCTTGTGACACTTTTTAGGTTGAACAGTGGTTGGAACTACCTCTGGTATTCTGTAGAGATGACCCCCCAAAGTAACAATGACACTACGGGGTCGAGACTCATAAACAGCATGGCGTCTCCACATATATAGTTGGCCCAAGAGAACATCACAGACATCGAGTGGAGAAATATCACATAATACCTCATCCTTGAAGGGTTGGATGCCGTATGACAATTGACACTGTTGGCTGACACGAAGATCTTGTCCTTGGCGAAGCCACCCAATGCTGTATGGTTGCGGGTGTGATGTTGTCGACAATCCCAACTGTTTGACGACCTCTGCTGAGATGAGGCTTTTCTGGCTTCCGCTATCAACAATAAAATGCAGTGGGGTCCCCTTCACCCACATCTGTGAATGAAAAAGGTGCTCCCCCTCTTCTGGATCTGTTGGTTCTTCTGGTTAAATTGTTATGGTCGCGACAATAGCAGTGGGGTTTGCGTCGATGGTCTGTCTTTTACCAATATTTTCAGAATCAGATTCTAAATCAGGGTTCGGCTCCTTGTCTTTGATCTCGGCCACCAATGACTGTTTTGAGAGACATTCGTCGGTGTTGTGCCAGGGGCTTTTGTGGAAATCACACCATTTTCTGGTGTCCTTCTTTGTCTTCCCGTGACCCTTCTTTTCCTGTGGCTTGGACTAGTTTTCGGGAGACTGTCTGTTAGTGTTGTCTTTGTCATACTTTGGTTGTTGTGGATTTGTAGACCCGAACTCTCGTTTGTTCTGGTGCTTAAATTTCTACTTGATTTTAACAGCATATCGATAGGCAGCACCGAGTGATGAGATGTCCAGAAAATCCATTTTAGTTTGGATGTATCTGTGTAGAGCCCCACGGTATTTCAGAACCAAATGTCATTCAGAGTCTTTGATACCCATCTTGGTGCACAAGGTATGGAAGCTATTAGTGAACTATGGAACTGATTGGCCCTTCTCTTGCCGTAGTGTGGTCCATCTCATTTACTGGTCCTCATAGTTGCCAACAGGGTAGTATTGTTCCTTTACCGTATCCACAAAAAATTCCCAAGTGGGCTCGGCCCCATATATTCCAGAATCCTCTGTGGAACTCTACTCCCAGTAAGTTTCCTACCAATGTTTAACATGGGGGAGAGCCTTAAGGAGTGCGAAGGTGATATTTTCCTTGTCTGAAAAATTATGAACAGAGAAATAACCTTTTAGCAGATTTAACCATTTATCTAGGGCATTTGCATCTATTTGACCTTCAAATACGGGAATATCAAAATTAACCTGTACCTTGAAAGGCGAGGTGCCTCCAAAGTGGTCGCTTGATGAATATGCATTTGATTCTATCGACAAGCGTTGAAGGATGTGGGAAAAAATCTCCATCATTTCGTCCCTCTGTCGCGTGAGAGCTTGCTCAAGCAACATACTGATAGGATCGTCTGCTCTGTCATTTTTCTTTTCTTCTGCCATTGAGGGTTTCTTGGGTGTGCAAGAGCGATTGTCTTCAAGAGAGACAAGCTCGATACCCAACTTGCTATACTCGGACCTCATTGGGGACATGCACTGAAAAACGATCAAGAGCAGCCTGCTCTGATACCATTGATCCAGATTATTTTCGGCACGAAATGAGAGCGGAGATATAATAAAGGAATGCACAGAGATATTGCAGATATTCAATAATATAACAGAAATGTATCAGAGATGCAACCATAAACACAGATATACAGTAATACACGATTTCTATTAATCATAGAAATGTACAGAGATTGTAAAAATATAGAGTGAAAGACTCGCTAGAATGGTGGCAACTTATCTCTGAGAAGAGATGTGACAGCTACTCGCATTCTCAAGAAGATGATTACAATGAGGCTCTGAAGGCCCTTTTACAATAAATGGGAATGTCGAAAGTCCTATACATCCAAAAACCTAACCCTAGGAGATGAAGCGCCAAAAGTCATGTGGGCCCCGTTTGGGTAAGTGAGTACATCAACTTCCCGGGGTCGTAACTTTTGCATACGATCTCCGTTTTAAGCGTGTGATAGCTCGTTGGAAAGGTATTGTTGAGGAGATTCATTTTGGGGGCTCAATAATTCCTTCAGCTATCATTGAAAACCTATATCTTGAAAAACCTTCATTTGGACCCTCAAAATGGCCCCAGAAGTTAAAACCTGCTAAAAATAGTAAATTGCCGAAATGGCCAGAAAACTATTTTGAGCCATTTGGAAAAGGTGGGTGGCCACCGATATCCATCTGGATCACTGATTTATTTATTGATTTAGGTAAGCCCACAATAAAATCCATAGAGATATCCCTCCAAATAGAAGGTGGAATCAGAAGCAGTTGTAGTGTGCCAGGAGATTTGACTATTTCACCCTTTTGGCGTTGACACACATCACATATACACATCAAAACAAAAACATTCTGATGTACAAAATTATATACATGACATTCTATAGAGATAACAAGAGGAAATACCTTGTCAGGGAAAGCTAATCTTTTTAGAAACATAGGAGAAGAATAATCAGAAGTAGAGAGAGAACAGTGATAGGGGGAGTCATCCAGTTATGACAAGAAAAGGTTGATGAAGGAGTCCCAGTAAGAGAGGTGAGCAATATTGAGTCTGCTACAGAGGACACAGTTGAATATGAAGACAAACATGTCCAAGAATCAGAAGGAGAATACTCTGGTTTAGATACAAATATTATGCAGGCCTCAAATAAGAGAGTCCATCCTGTCAGGGGGAGTTTGTGCTGGTTTAATATCTGATACCTTCTAAAAATACTACAACATCTCAGGGGGAGCATGTTTTCTTTTACATTGATGCCAAAGGGGGAGAAAAAGAGTGGTTCGGACTGGATGCTACAGTTGGAGGTCCAAACATATTAGCGTAGTCGTTCAGGGTTGCCATCAATGCCAAAGGGGGAGATTGTTGGCATGTTTACAGGCAGAGTGTGCTTGTCATTGATGGGAAGATCAGAGTGTGCAGCGATGGAAAAACAGGAACAATGTAAGCTCAGGAGGATTAGAGCAGAGTCGGACGCAGTGTGTAGGTGTGCACTAAGGACGAGGTTAACTCATTGCCAAATCTCAAGAAAGATAGTGTACTCATGATCTTAGACGGATCAAAGGTCGAGGAATTTGACACTTAGAAATTATTCCAAGTCAGGAGGATGTGTAAGCTTGGGAGGAGAAGCAACAGTGATCATTGGATCCCATTGAGAATTCTCGATTACCATCAAATCTGAATTCAGATAGGTCGAGTGCGCAGATGGAGGATAGATCTCGGGCATTAGAACCGAGCATGGGATCCGACCGTCGTTGGATCCAGGAGAGCCTGCACATTATTTAAAGTGCAAGGTGAAGTGGGCTTGCAAAATCCCGAAAGAAGGAGGACCGCCCATCTTCGGGCAGGACATGTGGTCACAAATCATCATTTCGCTAACTAAAAGGTCAAAGGAAGGAAGTTCTCTAACCTCCCAACTCGCGATATGTGAAATCACGATAAGATCTGGGCCGTCAGATCTGGAGTAATTACGAAGGACCGACAACTGTAAGATATGGTGAAGTTGCAAGGTAGATACGACCAAGAGTCATCCAACTCTCCAAAAATGTGAAGGAATCCTGGCCATCCATTGAGGAAAATCATGGATCATTGGTTCCATAGGACACATGGTGAATGATCATCATTTCGCTGACTGGAAAGTCAAAGGAGAGAAGTGCTCATTTGATTGGCGAGTGGTCATATCTCAAGGTCACATCGTCGAAGGCTTAAGGGAAGGAGCTAATTGCTAAGCTCCATCTTGACATTTGCAACTTGGAGTATCGAGACCCTTCATCACAAGAATCGCGATATGCGAGATCACAAAAAGATCTGGACTATCAGATCACCAAGGATTGTGGACTGCTGATCAGGCATGAAGAAGGCTTGTGAAGTGGTGAAATCGCGATAAGATCTGGATCATTGATCCAAGAGGGGCACGTGGCGATAGATCAGAGCACGACAGAAACACCGATATGCGAAATTGTGAAATTCCTTTTGGCGCAGCCTATGGTCACCACCGGTGGTCACGTGAGGGGAAGAAACTAGCAGTGCTAAGCTCCATCTCGGAGTCTCGGTGATCGCGACTTGGAATGTCGATACCCTTCATCACAGGATTGCCGAGATGCGAAATGCGAAAGACATTTGGATTAGGCCCGTGGTCACAGCCAGTGGGCATATGGGATAAACGCAAGACCCTGCGGATTTAATCCAATAGTGCTGGTTATTTGAGCATCTGATAGAAGGGATATTGTTGATCTTCATGATTAACTATTTAGTTATGATTCAGTTAGTAGAATTGAATCATGGTTCTTGGACGGTTGGCAGTTTCGTTGTTGAGGCATTTTTTTCCAAGAAGATTCGAGGTGTAACCATGGAGGAAGTGGATAAAAGAAACACATAGTGACTGTGCGTGGTTGGTTGTTCTGAATGAAAAAATGAGTTGAACTGCAAGAAAATAAAAATTGCAGTATGCGCAATGTGAGACTAATAGTATGCGCAGTATGAGATAAAACTCATAGATGAGTAACAGATGAGGTATAGACAGAAGCGAGATGCAGTTTCCTTTTTAGGCTTGAGCGAGCAAAGAAGAGCAAAAGTGGAGTGGAAGTGAACAACCCGATGAGAAAAACAGTGGCACAATGAAGAGCATGCAGAGGCACTGTGCATGGAGGACAAAGAAGGTTCATAGATAGTATGAATACACAGAACAAATAAGAGATGGAGGTTGCTGTGGAGAGGAATTACACATGGGAAATAACATGTTGTGGGTAGGAGCTAAAATACAGAGAAGAGGTGTAATTCATAGAATCAAAATAAGACGTAGAGCATAAAGCACGGCAGAAGCAAATAACAAAGATGCATAGCTGAGACAATAAAAGAAGGTTGAGGTGCACTTGTAGATAAAAGAAATAGATCAGAAAGCACAAGAAGATGCAGACAAAGAGACATCGATACAGGAGAGCGGAGCGGCATAGCAGAACGGTGATAAGCCTGGTAAGCCAATGACAACTATTGAATCACTGTAATAAGTTTCAGTAGAAGATATTTATAATCAGGGTGGTAGGGAGGTGCTAGGGAGGACTGGTGTCCTTAGAGGTTCAAGTGGGTGCTTGAACACAGGGAGTTGTAGCTTCCATCTGTTTGCAGCCAGAAAATCTAGGTGGCAGGGTGGTGCAAGGGAGAACTGTTGTTCTCTTTTATATAGGCTAGTGCCTATGTGACTGGAAGTTGGTGCTTCCATCCATTTAGTGCTAGAACACTTAGGGAGTTTTTGCTTCCTTCTAGTGGGTGCTAGAGAAACTAGGGAGTTGGTGCTTCCTTCTAGTGGGTGCTAGAGAAACCAGGGAGTTGGTGCTTCCTTATATTAGGTTCTAGAGAAAACAGAGAGTTGGTGCTCTCAGTAAGTTGTAGCTTGCAAAATAGAGGTTGTAGCCTCACAATGAGTTGGATATCATATGTATGATAATGTATATAATGTAAAGATTACTTATCATACCAAGAAGAAGAGGTTTTACCCTTTATGGGTTTCCTTAGGAAATATCTGTCTTTGTATATTTCATATGTGTGACTGATGTCGAATGTTCTATTGCTTACCTCTCTGCATTATTGTGATTGTCATTGAGTTCTCTGTGAAGAGTTTAAAATAAGCATAATTTTTTAAGCACGGTAACAACTGATTCACCCCCTCCCCCCCCTCTCAGTTGTCCAACACAATTGCCTCTCCACCATCCACATCGACCTTGTGTGTACTAGTCCACATAATTCAATATCCTCAACTTGGTGTATGAGGTAGTGTTCTTGTGCATTTAAAAATGCTGGAGGTAGATACTGTTGCATTTGACACATTAGTCAGGGAATTTCTCTCTTCTAATACCTTATATCTTCTTTATGGATTTCTTTTGATGAAAGCCACCTACAAATGTTGATGCAATAAAATAATATGAAGGCATACATAAATTTGCAGATAAAACATAATATGTCAATAAGTTCCCCTCTAAATCACATAAGAAGTACATTTTCCTTATAAAACAATACTTAGCTCATGTATTTGCCAAGTACATAAATAATTTGTTTTATGTTGTTGTCAAAGTCGTCTGAGAGAGATAAAGGTAGAACATACTGTAACAAAAAACAAATAATTATTATAGGTTTCCAAAAAATGCGTACCAATAAGGAAATATATTATAACCTATTAATTAACTTAATGAATGTATGCCATTAATATGTTTTAAACCCACCAAAATCACCTTTTTCGTTAATATATTTTGTATGTTCGATGAAAACCCCGTCGGAAACCTAATTTTTCGAATGACCTCTTTTACAATATTGCTCTGTTGCTCCGTCAATAACCAAGGAAGACTAGTATTCTATTCACGACCATCGCCATTAGAATTAATAATAACACTTTGAAATGTGTGATTAGCTTCTTGGATGTCACAACAAATCCTTCCAATTCTCTCTTTGTCAGTCCTTCCATCTAATATTCAACATAACAATTATGTTATGTTCTTCCCGATATGCATTGTATCAAACAAATGAACTATTTTTAGGTGCTCGTAGTATGGAAATCTACTGAATTGCATCGGGTAAATTTTCATTCCTCATGGAAGCCCATTCGTGCCTTAATGACATTCATGAAACATCAACAAATTGAAATTAACACTAATTAATGGGACAAAATAAAATTAACCAAAGATTTATATAATATGTCATGCATAAATAATTTGTGTACCTTGACGATTTCTAATATATTCCAACTCCCATAGGCGAGGTGTCATTCTTCATGGTTTTTTTCAATTTTCTTCTTTACCATTGAAATTTGCTTTGTGTGTAGTTCGATAACTATGGTTCTTAGGAAGAAAGTGCCTATACTCATCAAACACTTCCTTTACTAAACTCCTTGAATGACGAGATTTTATCCTCGGACCACAAACTGGGCATGCAAATTTACCCTTTGTTTGAAGACCTACAAGATATATGAATTAATGTAGTGTCAAATTAGAGTTACAATTTAAAATAATGCAAGATATTTTCAATAAATATATATAATATTAAATCACAAAATAAAGTAACAATATACCACAAAAATGTGTTAACTCGGGGACATCATGAATTGTCCATGATAGTATTCCATGGAATTGAAATTGTTTTTTCCCTATTGGTCTAGAGATGTCATACATAGTGACGCCAACCCATAACTTCAACAACTCATCGATAAGAGGCTCAATATATACGTTCATATATTTAACCTAGTACTTACCTAATTGGTTCAACATATTGCATGATTAATTATACATATCTAGATGTCATTATATATAAAAGAAATAATTACCATGCACGAAACAAAGAAATGAAATATTTTGTCATACTTTAAAGCAAATAAAAGATAATTAAATACCTGTAACAATCATTACCAATATTGTGTGCTCTCTCTTGATTGACATCCAAGGAGGAAGGTTATTGTTTATAACAAAAATAGGCCACACTGAGTACGTAGAACGAAGCTCTCCAAATGGATTGACACCATCAGCTGCCAATGAAAGTCTAACATTACGAGGTTCTTCTTTAAAAATTGGCCACTTTTCTTCGATGTAGTTCAATGCAGAATCATCTGCGAGCATTCGAAGAACATCGTCTCGAATTCTGTTCTTTGCATGGAAATCCATAAACTGTGCTATACTTTGGCACCTAAACAACCACTGGAAATGTGGAATTATCGGAATATAATGAAGAAATTTGCGAGGCACCTTCTTTGACGCTTTATCAGTTCAATACCTACTTATTTGAAATTGTGGGCATTCATTTTCTAATGCATATTGTCCATAATATATGATATGATCATTAGGACATGCATCAATAGCCTGATAGCCCATTCCATTTTCTTTCATAATCATAGATATTTCTTGATATGTGCGTGGAAAAATATTTGATGTCAGTGATAGAAATTCACCTAACAATCTACAAAATTCTAAACAATAAGTCAATGTAAACAATATTAATCATCAATATCTCATCCAATATACTAATTTACAAATTAGAAAACAATAGCAATATAGGAAAAAATTTAACCTTTTAAGTATTTGTGAACATGCAGGCATAAATAATTAACAAATTAAATACCTTGGTATCTCTTTGAGGCATGTGTTTGATAAACCACTCAAAACCTTCAGGTTCACCAACAAAAATATAGGATATAAAAGATTTGTTTTTGAACCTTCATAAAGAGGTTAACATGACTTCTCGAGTAGAGGATCAACATCATGACTATGATCCTTCTTGTCCTCATCCATTGGAGAAAATGTGTCTTGGATCAATCTATGTATCCCATCTTCCTGATTTGAATCACTAACATTATTTCCATCCATATCATCATTAATAACTTGATCAACATCTTCAATATTATGATCCTGAAGTTCATCACCTTGTAAAGGAGTATTTCTGCTAGTACTTGGAAGATAACTCTCTAGAGTTTGACATTTTGGGGGCATCGTCTATATATTTAAAAAAAACGTAGAAAATTTAGTGTGTATAGAAAATATAAAAACCCCGATAAAAAATATTACTAAAATTCATGACATACTGATTATTATAGAGAATACATTAAATATTGAATCTTGTTACCAAGAGATGATATTCATAACCCCCTTTGGCATGCCCCTTCTCCCTACAATGTCTTTGAGATGTTTTTATTAAAAGTCTTTTTTTTGCAAGCCTCTGCAATCATAGCAAGGGCAATAACATTTTCCATCACCCCTCACCTCTAATTCCGCTCTTAACCGAGCAAGCTTCCTGTCATTTCCGTTCATAGTGACAAATCCTTGTCCTGACAAGTAATTGTCTTACCTACACCATACCAAACAGTAAGTTGTCAAATTTTTATATTTTAGCTACTCCTTTCGATTATGATATGTTTATTTATAGTGACTTACAATACTCACAATTATTTCTTCCAAGACATTTTGACATTTTATTTATTTATTATCGATTAACTATTAAGATCGATATGCTTCAATTTTTACTTTAGAGTAGTGTGTACTGAATCACCATGGAAAATAATTACACACCATTTAACGAAAGTGGTCAAAATTTCTCAAACTTGAATCACTCGACACCATACACTAGCCTCTAAGTTGTTTTGTAGACAAAATGCCAATCTTTGAAATTCACCACTAAAAAAAGAATCCCAACCACTTGTCATCCACAATTGGGTTGGGTTGGGTTGGTTTAAATTATGACGTGTTGATTTTCATCTACATACAATGGTCACAATTTTATGCTACTTACAGTGGTCATAGTTTTATTTTCTAAGACACTTTGGCATGTTCTCATTTTTCATTATCTGACTAGTATATTTCATCATGTTATCATATATTTCATCATGAATTTTTATATTTTAGATACTCCTTATTAATAGTGTATAAACAAGTTACATCAACTATAAACTAAAGTTAATCACTACATCTAGAATTGTGTGTGATTATAAAAAATTGAGAGAAAGAACATCACATATAGGAAAAGGGTAGACCTGAAACCACCTATCTGAAGAGAATACTTTCCCCTAACCCCCTTGCCATGTGAATTTCTAGACCCAAATTTCTAACCCATTCGGCGTGAGAAATCAGGGAAATAGTGATAGGAAAATATCAAAAGGGAAAGATTTTCCTTGTCCGAAGGACAGTCAAACGAGATCTATCCGGAAGGAGCCAAGGGTTTTCATGGGCGTTGGGTATGGGAAAGAGAGCGAGAGTTAACCCCTCTAGCCCCTTGGATCTACGAGTTCTAAGTTCTCGTATCAGGAAGATTATGGGTTGGTGTGACCAAAAGCCATGAAACCCAAAGTCGCGAAGTAACATGGACCATTGATCTATGGATCCTTTGGGACCCACCTTGACCATTATATCTGTGAGTTCGAAGTTCGTGCACAGGGAGAGACTAAATATCATTTGTCAGATATATGCATGGAGGACCATAGCCATGAGATCCAGAGGAAAGTGCTGGAGGTCTAACCCTTTGAAAGAACACTTGAGAGTGGACTTTTGCGAAGTCTGAAAGTTTCGAAGTTAATCAGAACTGTCCATCGTCAGAGGAAAGGTTGCAGCAGATTTGGA
This sequence comes from Picea engelmannii, assembly GCA_009831015.1. Classification (NCBI taxonomy): domain Eukaryota; kingdom Viridiplantae; phylum Streptophyta; class Pinopsida; order Pinales; family Pinaceae; genus Picea; species Picea engelmannii. The sequence continues at coordinate 103,877 of ML783351.1, read as the reverse complement.
AGTTCGAGGATTCAAACCTCGGAAGATTTGTAAGGAGCAGAGGCGAATACCCGAGGAGCTAGGAGCCACAACAATCCTATCCATCCATAGAGAAGGGACACATGGCGAGAGATCAACATTTCACTGACTCGCAACTTGGGAAGTCAGAGATAGGAGTTGTGAGAACTCGTGAAATCCAAGTTCGCGATTTGATCGCAACTGTCGATCAAAGGGAGGGCGTTGACTACTGATTTTCCAAGGAGATATAGGGGATCAGGAGAAGGGAGGTGAGCATCCCTCGAACTTTGTGAAATGCGAAGTGTCGATTCACGAAGAGTTGATCTAAGTCATTGGGTCACGGGAGATTGTGGACCGTTGATCTTACATCGGGAGTTCGGATTTTAGGATTTCGAGGAAAGGAGATGGACTAATTTCCACCTTCACGATATGCAAAGTCCCGAAGCACTTGAGGGTTGGGCCCCGAGTCATAATGGGGGGGTCATATGGATAGAGATTAAGGAACGGAGCTAACACTGGGCTAGGCTCTTAGTTCGGGAGTCGGGTGAGTCAAGGTTGGCTCGTATGTGAATACTCGACGACAGAAGTCACAAAGCACCTTTTATTTAGGCTTGTGGTCATGGGTAGTGGTCACGTGGAGGAGGCTTACGCCTATTTCTTGTTTGTGCGAGAGAACAAAAATGAAAATATAGAGGTTTTACACTATAGTAGCTCCTTTAAAGGGGTGGGTGTGTTACAAATTGGTATAAGAGCATGGTTACAACACTTGGCCTATTTGGGCTCATGGACGAGTTTCGTAAAGACCACATTAAGGGGTTTAAAGGGAGATATCCTACCTTACTCCCTTCCTAAAATGTTCGGTTAAGCCCTTATTATAGAAAAGAATGACAACTTATTGTTGTGTGTGTATGTATTTAAGAAATGTGAATTATGTGTTGGTTATGAACTAATATAGTGTTAGATAACAACAAGTGTTTTTCTTGCACTCAAGCAGTCGATCAACCATAGGAAACTGCAATCATATAGAATGGTGACACACCACGAAGTCGGGGATGGCTCCCACAATAGAGACGAAGAGTCTGAAGCGAGGAGGGAAGTAGAGAACCCTCTGGATCTGACTGAGACTGTGAGGAGTCTCCTGGCCAAATTACAGAGCTGTAAGGCCGACAACGAAATATTGATAAAAGAGAAAGAGAAGAAAATGAAAATTAATGTAGTCTTTTTGTAGATTTTATTCGACATACAAAGAAAACTGCAGCATGGACCTGAAACCAGTCACGTGGACCAACGACAGACAAATAGGAGTCTAATTCCATCTGACATACAGAAACATGGCCCTTTAAGTGGCCACACTGGGAGGAGTACCTCGAGAAAGGTCCAACCTGGAGATAGGGGACAAGTGTCTGACGAATCCTCTGGAAAGGAAACTGGAAACTCAGAGGGATCTTCTAGTAGTAGAATCAGTTCACATTCTCAAAGAAAATGGAAGAAACAAAAGAATTCCAAAAGTCATAATCTCGAAGAACTCAGGAAGGCCAAACCACCCTCTTTCGATAGTGATATTAAGAAAGGAGAGGAGGTGGAGGCTTGGCTTCTTGGACTAAAAAAATATTTCAGAGTCCATGACTTCTCTAAGAACTTGAAGGTTTGAGTAGCCACTTTCAACTTGAATGGAAAGGATTCCATTTGGTGGGAAGACTTTAAGAATGTCAAATGGATTCATGAAGAGGACCAATCTTGGGAACGGTTTGAGAAATACTTTAGGAAGAAGTATCTATCGGAAAAATATTTTGACGAGAAGACTAAAGAGTTCTATGAACTCAAGCTGGGGAAACTCACTATAGAGGAATAGGTCAGTAGATTCCTTGAGTTGCTGAGGTATGTACCCTACATAAAAATGGAAAAGGAAAAGGTGCACCGATTTATCAGTGGGCTACCTAAGGACTATCAAAACATAATTGAGTTTGACGAGCCAAAGACCCTAGAAGACACTATCTGAAAGGAAAGATATTGTTATGAACAACTTGGGCTTCAGAAAAAACCTCGCGAAGGCTGGAAGTAGAAGAATAGTTTGGGGTTCTAGAAAAAGGGGTTTAAACCCCCAAGATTTAAAAACTATAAGAAGGATTCAAGGATGAGATTTCATACCCGAAGTGTACGCTAGCATAATTTCCCCTCCCAGAGCGGAAATAAACCTTTTGGATCAACCCCAGGAAAGACGAATAACCCAAAGAAAGAACCCTTGAAATGTTGGGGTTGTGGAGAAGAACATCTACTAAGGGACTATCCACACAGACAACAGAACAATAGGAGAATTTACAACGTCCAAGAAGTTACCACCATCAATGAAGTGGCTAGCAGTATGCCACAAATTTATGCAACCGTGGACAATAAACAAACTAACCACCAAGCTTCAATGGTGGAGATGGAAGATATGATCACTAACCATATAGTATCTATTTTAACTGACCCTAGTTCAAATTTGAGTGATGTGGCCCCTCAGGCTATTGATAAGTGTAAATTATAACCACATAAACATACTAAGCCATGGTTGGTATAGTTAGCCACTGACACCAAAAGAAAAATAGTGGAGGTAGTACCATCTTGCCAATTCACTGTGGATGGATTTCCCACCCAAGCTAACCTTAAAATGCTTCCCCTATGATCATATGACCTGTTGATTGGTATGGACTGGCTAGTTGGATATAAAACTAAGATGGATTGTTACCACAAAACCTTAGACTGTGTAAATGAAGAAGGGAGAAAGATAACCCTCCAAGGGATTCAGAAACCTGTCTCAGTGAGACGAATATCAACCCTTCAACTGAAAAAGTATTGCAGAAAGGGATGTCCTCTATATGAAATACAGGTGTTGGAATCTATTGAGGATGACAGACCAAGCCTAGAAGACCACCCCATACTAAGAGAGTATAGAGATGTTTTTCCAGAAGAGGTACTAGGTCTACCTCTGAGAAGGGACATTGACTTCTCAATAAAACTTGCACCTGGAGCGGTACCAGTATCTAGGACCCCCTATAGGATGAGTACACCCGAGCTAGTTGAACTCAAACTATAGCTAAAGGAAATGATGGACAAGGGCTGGATCCAACCTAGCATGTCTCCATGGGGAGCACTAGTCATGTTTGTGAAGAAGAAATATGGTACATTCATACTATGCATAGAGTATAGACAACTCAATAAGGTAACCATAAAGAACAAATACCCCTTACCCAGAATCGATGACTTGTTCGATCAATTGGGGGGTGCTACCATTTTCTCTAATATTGACTTGAGATATGGATACCATCAAGTCTGAATAAAGGATGAATACATCTGCAAAACTACCTTCAGGACAAGATACGGTCACTACGAATTTGTGGTAGTACCATTTGGATTAACCAATGCCCCTGCCACCTTTATGTTCTTGATGAACAATGTACTCAGCAAATTATTAGAGAAGTTTGTATTGGTTTTTATTGACAATATATTAATCTACTCCAAGAATAGAGAGGAACATGAGGAACATCTTAGACTTGTACTTCAAGTGCTGAGAGAGCAACATCTCTATGCCAAATTTAACAAGTGTGACTTTTTCCAGAAGAAAATACATTACTTGGGCCATGTCATATCTGAAGAAGGGGTAGCAGTAGACCCTAACAAGATCAGATCCATCATGGAATGGCCTACCCACAAGAATGTTTTGGATATTAGATCCTTTATGGTTTTAGCAGGATACTATATGAGGTTTATAAAAGGGTTTTACAAGATTGGTTGTCCAATCACTTCCCTCTAGAGGAAGGGGGTTAAATTCATTTGGACATCGGAATGTGAAGAAAGATTTCAGTCACTAAAACACCTTATGACCCATGCACCTATGATGAAGATCGCCAATCCCGATAATGACTTCCTCGTGTGCACAGAGGCTTGGAAGGAAGGACTAGGAGGAGTCCTTATGCAAGAAGGAAGCGTAGTTTGTTATGAATCTCGAAAATTGAATGAACATGAAATCAACTATGTGACCCATGATCTAGAGTCGGTCCCCATAGTGCATGCTTTGAAAATGTGGAGGCATTACCTCCTGGGTAGGAAATTTGTACTTATGACAGACCACTGTGGATTGCGGCACCTATTTTACAAACCAAAACTCAATGCTAGACAAGCTAGGTGGATGGCCCTCCTTAGCGAGTTTGATTTCAAAATCAAACATATCAAAGGAAAGGAAAACAAGGTGGTCGATTCCCTTAGCAAAAGTATGAAAACAATTCACCTGGTAGCGGTGAGCACCTGCGAGACAAATGTCAAGGAAAGATTCAGGAATGCACAAGAAACATACACATTCTTCTAGACTGTGACCTCGTACCTGGAGCAAGAACCCACAGGGATAAAGTATGAAGGATACCAGATGCTAGATTCAGGTATGCTAACTTACCAAAACAGGCTATATATTCCAAGTTGTGATGAATGGAAGAGGTTTATAATGGACGAATTGCACAAGAGACCATACACCGACCATCCGGTCTATCAGAAGATGGTCACAGCCACCAGGAAACAATTCTATTGGCCTGGATTGAAGAAAGACATAGTTGAGTATTTGGATAAATTTCTAGAATGATAGCAAGTTAAAGCAGAACACCAACACCCAGCAAGATTATTACAACCTCTACCAATCCTAGAATGGAAATGGGAGACCATCTCCATGGATTTCATCACCGGATTACCAACATCGGCCAGGTAGAATGATGACATCATGGTAGTGGTGGATAAATTGAGCAAGTCCTCTCATTTTATTCTCGTCAAATAGACTTGCAAGGCAATAGATATTGCCAACATATTCATGAAGGATATATTCATACTACATGGAATGCCTAAAGAGATTGTGTCTGACAAAGACACAAAATTTACTTGAATTTTTTGGAAATCCTTGATGGCTGACCTGGAGACCAAATTACTATTTAGCAAAACCTATCATCCTCAAACCGATGGACATATAGAAAGAGTGAACCAAATATTATAAGACATGTTGAGGATGCATGTAATGCATCAACCTAAAATGTGGGAAGATTAGTTGTCACCGGTGAAATTTTCCTACAACAACGGCTACCAAGAATCACTAAAGATGAGCCTTTTCGAAGTCCTCTATTGTAGGTTGTGCAACACTCCAGTCAGTTGGAGTAATCCCCTGAACAAAATTATGATTGGACCCAACATGTTGAAAGAAATGGAACAACAAGTTATACAGATAAAGAAAAATCTGAAAATTGCTCAGAATAGACAGAAAAGTTATGCCGACAGAAAGAGAAACCCCAGAGAATTCAAGACGGGAGACCACATTTATCTTAGAGTTAGGAAAATGAAGAGTTCCTTGAGGATGGGAGGTTTTGCCAAGTTGGCACCCCAATATTGTGGACCTTTTGAAGTTCTAGATAGAGTGGGACCTATAGCTTATAGGATAACACTTCCTCCCATAGTAAAAGCACATAATGTTTTCCATGTTTCATTGTTGAAGAAATATGTACATGATTCTAATCATATAATTGACTGGTCTGTGATATAGGTGGAACTGGAGGGAGAATTCCTACCAGACCCTCAATGCATATTAGATAGGAAGGAAACCCCACTCAGGAACCATTGCACAGGTCAAGGTGCAGTGGAAACACTTTGGCCCAAATGAGGCCACATGGGAAATGTAACATCAAGGATGATGTTAATAGATAGAACATCGAGGACGATGTTCCTTTAATGGGGAGGGAATTTTGACACCCTATTTCCCCCAGGTTTGTAAATATAACTATAAATGGCCAAAAGACTATGCCAAACTTTATATGTGCGAATATTGATTCGGTGGACCTTTGTTTGAAAGGTAAACAAATGTGAACCTAATTATTTACTAAGAAAATGGAAAAGTGTTGCATGACTAATGGAAGGGGGGGGTGTACCTATAAAGGCCATGAATTATATATGGAGAGAGGGTGAAGGGGACTAAGAATGGTTGTGTTAACCTTCACCAAACCAATGCTTAATGGATTTAATTGCTCAGGACCAGAACCGTCCTCTGACCCATAAATGAATTACAGTCAGGTTGGTGGGTGGGAAGACCTCCTCAAGAGTTACTGAGGTATGGGGTGTGTAAGCACTCATCCATAAGGCTTCCAAACTTGACCACTAACTAGGAATTCTGGCCACACGCGACCTTGATGAAAGAGGTGAGAAGGGAAGGTGTGGTGGGGGGAAGGGAGAACACGCCTGCGAAGAGTGCAAAGACGTGAAGTGGATCTCAGGGATTCAAGGAATAATGGAAAAACTAAGTGTTATGTACAGCAAAAATGGAAGATAAGGTTATGATACAAGCTGATAAACGAGGATAGTCCTCCTTGCTTGGTATCGCGTAAACCATTTCCATGATCTCGCAGGACGAGGAGAGTAACCTCTGTCCCTATTGTGGCTGAGCGATAAGAAAAGGTTGTGTTGCAGAGCATCGTGGTCTAGATCGGGGGTGGCTAGTGGTAAATCTGTTTGGAGTGACTAAGCCTACGGTTGGGTGGAAACAGACACCCCTTCCAGTAGTCGCTTCACATTGTCTCATTCTAATATATATGCATGTATGAACATCTCTGTGTGAAATGGCTATGTTATGCGTATGCTTCCATCTCCTTGGGAACTTACACTTCCCACTAATAAGGTGTATGCCCAACTTCACTCTAGAGGGCTTCCCAGACATAAGTCATAAAATGGTAGAGATAGGAAATATCGTGTAGACCTGAGACCACCCATCTGAAGAGAATACTTTCCCCTGACCCCCTTATTGTGTGAATTTCCAGACCCAAATCACTAACCCGTTTGGGGTGAGAACTCAAGAAAATAGTGATAGGAAAATATCGAAAGTGAAATATTTCCTTGTCCGAAGGATGGAAGGACGAGAACCATCTGGAAGGAGCCAAGGGATGTCATGGACATTGGATATGGGAAAAAGCACAAGAGTTAACCTCTCTAGCCCCTCGGATCTACAAGTTCTGAGTTCGTGTATCAGGAATATTATGGGTTGGTGCGACCAAAACCTCTGAAACCTAAAGTTGCAAAGTAACATGGACTGTTGATCTATGGATCCTTTGAGACCAACCTCGACCGTTGGATCTGCGAGTTCAGAGTTCGCACATAGGGAGAGAATAGATCTCGTTCGTCGAATATATGTGCGGAGGACCATAACCGTGAGATCCAGAGGAAAGTGCACGAGGTCTAACCCTTTGAAAGTGCACAGGAGAGTGGAATTTTGTGAAGTCCCGAAGTTTTGAAGTTAATCATAACCATCCATCATCAGAGGAAAGGTGGCAGCAGATCCGGGAGTTCGAGGATTTGGACCTTGAAATATTTGCAAGGAGCAGAGGCGAATACCCGAGGAGCTGGGAACCGCAACAATCCTAGTTTTCCATCGAGAAGGGATACGTGGTGAGAGATCAACATTTCACTGACTCACAACTTGGGAAGTCATAGATAGGAGTCATGAGAACTCACGAATTCTGAGTTCACAATTTGATCACAATTGTCGATCAAAGGGAGGGCGTGGACATTTGATTGTACAAGGAGATATCGAGGATTATGAGAAGGGAGGTGAGTGGCCCTCCAATTTCATGAAACACGAAGTCCTGATTCGCAAAGAGTTGATCTAAGTTGTTGGGTCGCGGGAGATTGTGGACTGTTGATCTAACATCGAGAGTTCGGATTTCGAGATTCCGAGGAAAGGAGATGGACTAATTTCCACCTTCATGATACGTGAAGTCCTGAAGCGGTTGAGGGTTGGGCCCCAAGTCATAACGGGAGGGTCACATGGATAGATATTAAGAAATGAAGCTAGCACTGGGATAGGCTCTTAGTTCAGGATTTTGGGAGTCAGGTGAGTCAAGGTTGGCTCGTATGTGAATACCCGACGACAGAAGTCATGAAGCGCCTTTTAGTTAGGCTTGTTGTCATGGGTAGTGGTCACGTGGAGGAGGCTTGCACCTGGTGCTTGTTCGTGCGAGAGAACAAAAATGAAAATATAGAGGCTTTACACTATAGTAGTTCCTTTAAAGGAGCAGGTGTGTTACACGATCCCAACGCAACTTGAATGGGTTCAAATATACGTCGTATGAGTGAGATATCACATTCTATCCTCTTTTCCAAACATTCAAAATTTTGTTGACTGTATAGTCTGTATAGTGATAACGTGGCATGTCCGTACTACTAACGTGGCATGGTCGTACTGCTGATGTGGTAGGGCCTTACTGTTGACGTGGTAGCTGACCGTACTGGCACATGGTAGGAGGTCATACTACACATGGCAAGTGATGACGTGTAATAGGTTGGCATGGCAAGGTAATGTACATGACACGTGTCAGATGTTTAGTTGTCAGATGGTGACGTGGAAAAGTATGTGGACCAATTGAATGGTGCCATGTAGCCCAGACATGGGATGCCACATGGCACCCCCTCTAAGGCATAACATTTTTGGTTGTGTTTGCGGGGGGTCGACACACGACCTCCGGAGATAGTTGGAAGACTTGGTAGGGGTCGGGCTACCAACCCGCCCACATAGTAATTCTTACCACTATATGTTGTGAACACATTTTAAGTTTAAATATTGGTTATGGTGGGCGGAGTCCGGGTCAGGGATAAGTCCCAACCCTTGGTTGCGGCCCATACCACATGATCGTAACATATTACAACCTTCCACTCAACAACTTTCGCATGGGGTTTTAAACAAGGGATAACGATCATCCGACATGCGCCCCAGCCACATGTCATCACCACACCACCACATGAGAAGATTTGTGCAACGATTAGCCACAAGGTTTCAGATTTAGTGCCTGGGACCCAGGCACATGGAGCTCATGCGACCACGATCTCTACCCTTGGGGGCACTAATCACGCTATCGGTGTGGCATAATGCTCGATTTTATGGAATGCGCATGTGTGCTAGGTTTAGGCATGGAAACGCCTATGAGATAGGTTCAATCAGTCTGGGTGCATTTTTTCGTACAGAGACAACAAAGAATTGGGAGAAACTTCCAGGGAGTGATTCCAACTCAGGTTTTGGACAAACCAGGTGCATGAAGAGCCCAAATAGGGTATTTGGAGATTCTGGTGCCATTGAAGCCATTAATTTCTCATTCTAAGCATTGTAAAGCATTGATTTTGACACTTTGAACATTAATGAAAATGATCCATTGGAAGCTAGACTAGGAGATGTAGCTCAAGAGAGGGGTGAACTCCTTTATCATTTTGTTGTGTTAATGCGTGTATTTTGATGGTTTTTTATGACTGTTTATGCTTCTCATGATTAAGTAAAAAAAACGCATTAATATTTATGTGTTTGTAACTTGACCCTATTACCCAAGAACATGCCATTTCACTTGTAATTTTAAAGAGATTCAAGACTTTTCATTTTCAGATCACCTCTTCACCTAGATCATACTCATACTCTATTCTAAGCTACCGACAAGTCACACTCCTACTCTAGTACAAACCTTGTATACTTAAAAAATTGTTAACACAATAGTTTTATTTAAGCATACATTCCATGAACATGAGAGTCCAAGAGAACAAATGTGGAACAAAAGAAGACAAATATGTAAATAGTGCGAAAAGCACAAACCATACCCAACACTCAACTAAGTCTTTGTTGTTCAGAAACAATTACAATATGAGCAGTACCAACTTGGTTTACAGATTCGATAGAGTGACATGACTCGCCTCACCTAACCAAGACACTCAAGAACATATTCATCACAAAAAGACTCTCTACTGCAACTGTCTCCACAACCTCCTACAGTGCACCTCAGATGTGCCCACAACCACAGACTTGTTGTCCCTTCATTTCCATGGACTTTCACCAAGATAACATGGGTTTTGGTTCCGCCTCACACATGCCTTCACAGACCTTTGTTTCCAGACTTCCCCAAAACCGCCCTAAGCATCCAACTCTTGGCTACTTGTCTTCCATATTGGAAACTCTGCCTCAAACTTGCCTCATACTTGTTCTCCAAATATTTTTCCCAAAAATGCTCTATGCCTTCCTTTGGTTGTACTTCCTTTCTCTTATAGGAACTACAAGGGTCACATGTGTGAAGCATCATGTCTCTTGGGTGTGCCAAGCCCCTTCGTGAACCCACACTCAATCGAATTGTTGTGCCCTTTCATGGACCCAATGCACCCATCCAAGCCTATGCACCCATCAATTGTTTGTCTCTTGGACCGATGCGCCCCATCCTTTGGCACACACCCCTTTCCTCATGTTCTCTCTCATTTCGATTGTCATGAGTCCTCGTGGGTGTGTCGCTGAGGTCATCCAACATCTCTGATGCACCCATGTTGCAAAGGACAGAAGAGTCCACCCCTTCGACATGCTTCCAAGTTGTGCCACCCTTTCCCAAATGAAACCCAAGTCTCCATTAATCTTTATTAGGAAAGTAAGGTGTGTTCCCCCTTGGTGTCACACGTCACCATCATGCGCCCAAGGTGCTCCTTCTCACACCCAAACGTCTTCATTCACTCATTTGATCACTTCTTCCTTGTGCTCTTCATCTATTCTATCACCGAATCCACCCAAGGAGAGTGTGTTCTTGGTGGCTGTCATGCTAGACCTTAAATCATCCCCAAATCCAAGTTTTTTTCATCTTTGGAAACATCTGTCGATCTCTATGGCATCTCTGCCCCATCTCCATATCTTTTCACCACTCAATGACTGTTGTCTCCTCAATTATTGTCATCAAGGAAATATCCTCTTAGGAAGTTACATAAGTCTACGAAGTGTCGTTGCTCTTGACTTATTGTTGCTTCCATACTTTGGTTTTTCTTCTCATGCTTTCGTGCATTGGATCCCCTTGTGACTTTGTCTTATTAGGTAGCTAGTCCAATCATCGTGCCTATGTCTCAAGAAATAACATTTTCACATTCAAATACCCTTTTTTGTCAACAAACTCGTCACTTCTATAACTCTTCGTTTTCTCCAATCTGTCAAGTCACCCATTGCATTCTTAACAGTTTTCACCAAGGCACCTCCTCAAGGGGCCCCATTGGCCTCACTGCCTCCCACAAACATAGTGATCCAATGTGTTGTAGTCTATTTTGAAGGTGAAGCGGGATGCCTGGTTGGGTCATCTCCCTCATATCCAATATATCTCAATGCGATCAACGAAGTGTCACCATGATTTTTCCCTATGTACATAAAGAGTGACATACTTGAACCAATCTTGCCTTTTCACTCCTCCATGAGTCGTTCTAGCTCAGGGTCATATGACCATTCACCATGTCCAATTTATCTAGAGGAGGAATCAACCTCTTCATTGGTTCTCTTCCACCAAGGTTGTTACGTCTCTCTCACATCCTCTTGGTCCACAAATGGTTTCTACTCTCGTTCAATGAACTGCTCCAACATCCTCATCTCTATGACTTCCTTTGATCTTCGCTGCCAGTCATCAACTTTAAAACAAAAATAATCCAAGCCATACACTGTCCTTGCCAAATATCCAACTATCTCTTCAACATTGGAAATCCTTTGTTCCACTGACATGAGCTTCCTTTCGTTCTCTGTGTTATACTATCCAACCATCATCCCACATCATCCAAGCTAGACCCCACAAGGTTGCTTGCTCTGACTGTCTGTAACAACCATATGCAAGGAAGATGTTTGTGTGCCTCCTTCCTTCCTTCCTCCTTCTGGTAGGAATCATACATGGAGTATGTCCTAATAAAATGTCCAAACTGTTCATGTGAGGAATCAATGTTGCATTTTCCTTCCTCATGAATTATTGTGATCCGGATTATTTTCGGCACAAAATGAGAACAAAGATATAATAAAGAAATGCACAGAGATATTGCAGATATTCAATAATATAACATAAATGTATCAAATATGCAACCATAAACACAGATATATAGTAATACACGATTTCTATTAATCAAAGAAATGTACAGAGACTATAAAAATACAGAGTGAAAGACTCGCTAGAATGGTGGCGGCTTATCTCTGAGAAGAGATGTGATGGCTACACTCATTTGCAAGAATATGATTACAATGACACTTTGAAGGGATTTTTACAATAAAGAGGAATTCCAAAAACCCTAGACATCCAAAAACCTAACCCTAGGATATGAAGCGCCAAAAGTCATGTGGGCCCCGTTTGGGTAAATTAGTACATCAACTTCCCGAGGTTGTAACTTTTGCATACGATCTCAGTTTTAGGCGTATGATAGCTTGTTGAAAATGTGTCATCGAGAAGATTCATTTTGAGGGCTCAATCGTGCCTTTGGATATCATTGAGCACCTCGATATCGAAAAACCTTCATTTAGGCCCTCAAAATGGCCCCAGAAGTTAAAACTTGCTAAAAATAGTAAATTGCCAAAATTGTCAGAAAATTGTTTTGAGCCAGTTGGAAAAGGTGGGTGGCCACCGATATCCACCTGGATCAATCCTCCTTCCTTAGAAAGCAATGGTATCCATTGTGTTGAGTTCCCGGGGGAGAGGGAAAAGCATTTGTTGGATCTGCATCTTGGTGAGTTGCTTGTATTGCTGGAGACGTTGCGTTGCTTATTTTGTGGAAGTCTGTCATGAACCTGTTGAAGCTGAGGCTGTTTAACAAGTCAAGCTACATGAGAGGAAGGTGTGCAGAAGGAATATTTGTTCTTTGTTGCAACCTTGTCGACCTGCTTCTGTTGGATAGAAGGTGTAGGGGGCGAGGCTGTAGTGGTTGTAGTGTCCTTTTGTTTCCCTTTTGAACAGATTGTGAAGAAGTCGAATTTTGTAGTATGAGATACTACCTTGTCACACTTTTTTGGTGGAAAAATAGTTGGAACTACTTCTGGTATTCTGTAGAGATGACCCCCCAAAGTAACAATGACACTACGGGGTTGAGACTCATAAACAACATGGCATCTCCACATATATGGTTGGACCAAGAGAACATCATAGACATCCAGTGGGGAAACATCACATAATACCTCATCCTTGAAGGGTTGGATGTTGTATGACAATCGACACTACTAGCTGACACAGAGATCTCGTCCTTGTCGAAGCCAGCCGATGTTGTATGGCTATGGGTGTGGTGTTGTCGACAATCCCAACTGTTTGACAACCTCTGCTGAGATGGAATTTTTCTGGCTTCCACTATCAACAATAAAATGCAGCGGGGTCCCCTTCACCCACATCTATGAATGAAAAAGGTGTTCCCCCTCTTTAGGATCTGTCAGTTCTTCTGGTTGAATTGTTGTGGTCATGACAATAGCAGTGGAGTCTGCGTCAATGATCTGTCCTTTACCAGTATTTTCAGAATCAGATTCTAAATCAGGGTTTGGCTCCTTGTCTTTGATCTCGGCCACCAATGACTATTTTGAGTGACATTCATCGGTGTTGTGCTAGGGGATTTTGTGGAAATCACACCATTTTACGGTGTCCTTCTTTGTCTTCCTGCGACCCTTATTTTCCTATGTCTTGGACTGGTTTTCGGGAGACTGTTTGTTAGCACCGTCTTTGTCATACTTTGGTTGTTGCAGATTTGCAAACTCGAATTCCCGTTTATTCTGGTGCTTAAATTTCTTCTCAATTTTAACAACATATCGATAAGCAGCATTGAGTGATGAGATGTCTAGAAAATCCATTTCAGTCTGGATGTATTTGTGTAGAGCCCCACGGTATTTCAGAACCAAATGTCCCTCGGAGTCTTTGATACCCAGCTTGGTGCGCAATGTATGGAAGTTATTGGTGAACTCTGGAACTGCTTGGCCCCTCTCTTGCCGCAGTGTGGTCCATCTCATGTACTATTTCTCATAGTTTCCAATAGGGTAATACTGTTCCTTTACCGCATGCACAAAAAAATCCCAAGTGGGATTGGCCCCATATATTCCAGACTCCTCTGTGGAACGTTTCTCCCAATAAGTTTCCCACCAATGTTTGACATGAGGGAGAGCTTTAAGGAGTGTGAAGGTGATATTTTCTTTGTCGGAAAAATTGTGAACAAAGAAATAACCTTCTAGCAGACTTAACCATTTTTCTAGGGCTTCTGCATCTATCTGTCCTTCAAATACAAGAATATCAAAATTAACTTGTACCTTGAAAGGTGAGGTGCCTCACAAGTGGCCACTTGATGAAGATGTGCTTGATGTTATTGCTAATGTTTATTCCATTGTTATAGTTCTTTGCATTTCAATAGATAAGAGCATCATAAGAACAAGATCACTGAGAAATACACATTCACAAGAGACACAACATTTATCTTGGGAAACCCTCAAGGGGTAGAAAACCCAACAAAAACTTCCTTATCATAAATAGCTTATACAATGTTCAAGAGATAACTCAAACCAATACAAATAGTCCTCTCCAAGAGATGCACCACTCTTCTTCTCTTTTCTCTAACTGGTAATTGCAACTTGCCTCATAAGATAATGAGAAAGTGAGTTGTGTCTTTGAAGTGAGGCACTAGCCTCTTATTTATACAAGACTGGCACGTGTGAAATGTCACAACTGGCAAGGCCAACCTCTCACTCTGGGTGGGTAAACCCACCTTTAATTAATTATGGGTCTTCCATAATAACTATTGGGGCTGACTTTTTATTCTACCCTTTATAATTGTCCGATGACCAATCCGCAAAAGGGGATTTGGTCCTTATACAATTACCGACATGATTAATCCACAATGGGGATTAATCCAATAACAATAATAATAATAATAATGACATGATTAATCCGCAATGGGGATTTAATCCAATAATAATAAGAATGCTCTTCACAGTTACATTATTTCAACACTCCCCTTTAACAAGAAGGGTATTCTTCATTAGCATCAGGTGAGAGAGGTCTGCATCATCAGTGGCATAAAGAGGACAGTATCGTCAATATAATCTTGAAACATTGGCTAGCATATTTACGAGTCATCGAAAGTTTCTTCATCGGCAGCATCATCATTCTTGAAAGAATGCTATCATCATCTGCATCAAATATGTATCAGTAAAAATGATACCTCATCACAACACTAGGCTGGCACATCACGGTACTACACTGGCTCAATGTCACAACGATTAAGCTGGTAGCTCAATGTCAGTCACATCTTGCTTTACGTCTAACAACTAGGTTAGAAGCAAGGAATATCACCATCTCGCTTTACGTCTAACAACTAGGTCAGAAGTGAGGAATCACAACGTCATGCTTTACGTTTAACAACTAGGTCAGAAGCATGAATCATCTTGCTTTACATCTAACAACGAGGTCTGAAGCAAGGAACACATAAAAATCTCGCTTTACATATAACAACGAGGTCAGAAGCGAGGAATCATCTTGCTTTACGTCTAATAACTAGGTCAGAAGCAAGGAGTCAGAGGTGTCATGCTTTACGTCTAACAACTAGGTCATAAGCATGACTCATCTTGCTTTACGTCTAACAGTGAGGTTAGAAGAAAGGATCACACAGCGTCATGCTTTACGTCTAATAGCAAGGTCAGAAGCATGACTCATCTTGCTTTACGTCTAACGGCGAGGTTAGAATCAAGGATCACACAATGTCATGCTTTACATCTAACAGTGAGGCCAGAAGCATGACTCATCTTGCTTTACATCTAACAAATAAGTTAGAAGCAAGGATCACATGGCGTAATTATTTACGTCTAATAGCGAGGTCAGAAGCATGACTCATCTTGCTTTACGTCTAACAACTAGGTCAGAAGCAAGGAATACATATACTCCCCCTTTCAGGGAGGGTCCTTTTGGACTATACCAAGCTTATCTCGAAAGTGTTCAAACTTTACACGAGATAGAGGCTTAGTCAACACATTAGCAACCTGTTCATCCGTGCTAATGTACTGGAGCTTCAAGGCTCTTCTCTATACCATGTCATGGATGAAATGATAGCGGATCTCTATGTGCTTCGACCTGTTGTGGAATACGGGATTTTCTGTCATCTTTATGTAGCTTTGGTTGTCACATAGAATCACGGTTGCTCTCATCTTCAAGTCAAATAGGCCTGTCAACAACTTTTGAAGCCATATCGCTTCGCAGCTAGCAGAACATGTGGCAATGTACTCTACTTCCACTATGCTGAGAGAAATAATGGATTGCTTCCTACTCTGCCACGAGATCATGGTTGATCCTAAACTGAAACAACATTCAGAAGTGCTTTTTCTATCTGCAATGCTTCCTGCCCAATCTGCATCAGCATATCCACTCAATGTGAAGTCATGATCTCTATCATAGCTGATACCATAATACATTGTACCTTTAAGGTACCTCATCACATGTTTTGCAGCCACTAGGTGAACACGTCTGGGCTCTACCAGAAACTGACTCAAGGTGTTCACTGTAAAACAGATGTCGGGTCTAGTGTTCGTTAGGTACATCAGTGATCCAATAATCTGTCTGTATAGTGTGGCATCAATCAAATCTGACGAAGTATCAACCAACAACTTCAACTTCACTTCCATGGGTGTATTCATGGACTTGCATTCCAGAATGTCAAATCTCTTTAAGATTTCGACCGTGTACTTCCCTTGGTTAAGGAATATTCTCTCTGGACTCTGCCATACCTCAAGGCCTAAGAAGTAATGCATTATATCAAGGTCTTTCATTTCCAATTCTGCGACAAGTCTCTCTTTACATTCAGTGATGAGATTTTCTTCTCCAGTTAAGAATAAGTCATCCACATACAGTAGTAATATTACTGGTTCATTATCCATAATTTTGAAGTAGAGATTTGAGTCTACTTTACTCTTGGCAAAGCCTAAGCTCATCAAGAAACTATCTATAAGGCCATACCAAGCTCTGGGAGCTTACTTCAATCCGTATAAGGATTTCTTCAATCGACAGACATGAGACTTCCTGTCTTCAACCTCAAATCCTTGGGGTTGCTCTATATACACTTCCTCTTCAATAACACCATTCAGGAAAGATGTCTTCACATCCATCTGGTGCAGCTTCCATTTCATCTTAGTTGCAAGAGCTATAATGGTCCTAATCGATGTGTATCTAGCCACAGGAGCAAATGTCTCTTCACAGTCAATGCATTCCTTCTGGGAAAAATCCACGAGCGACAAATCTTGCTTTATACTTCTCAATACTTCCATCAACAACATGTTTTATTTTGAAGAGCCATCTGTAGGATACCCCATCTTTATTCTTCGATCTGGGAACTATTTCCCATACTTGATTGGTATTCCTTTGTCATGGCATCCGCCCATTCTTTTCTTTGAATGGATTCTTTAGAGCAAGTAGGCTCTTCATCTGGGAGATCACATATCAAAGCCGTGTAACTGGAGAATGGATTTGGTCTTTTCACCTCGCTCAAGGTTCCTTTTGGAACACCATACTTCTCTCCATCTTGAATAATCTCTCTTGCCCAAGTAGGCTATATTTTATGGAAGATCGTCATCTGAGGAGGTGCTTGCACTTATACTATGTCATGGTCTTCTAGAAGTTCCTCATCAGGTTCTGCAGCTCTGGGAACCTCCCTCATAGCAGTATTGGAGATTACGGGTTCGTCTTCACATACCTCTTCAAGATGACGTGTTTTAGATTTCTTGAGCGCTGCATCTTCATCAAAGGTCACATCCCTGCTGATCTCAATGTAATGTTGACCCGGTACATAGATTCTGAAGGCCTTGGAGACCTCATGGAATCCCACAAATATTCCCTTCTTTCCTGAAGGGTCCAGCTTGTGTCTCTTTTCTTTAGGTATATGAATAAACACTGGACAACCA